>SJYT01078976.1:277258-316229 GCA_006410635.1 Cephalophus harveyi
GAAAAGACTCTGATGCTGGGAGGGATTGGGGGCAGGAGGAGAAGGGGACGACCGAGGATGAGATGGCTGGATGGCATCACGGACTCGATGGATGTGAGTCTGAATGAACTCTGGGAGATGGTGATGGACAGGGAGGCCTGGCGTGCTGCGATTCATGGAGTCACAAAGAGTCGGAAACAACTGAGTGACTGAACTGAACTGAACTGAATATTAATTTAACTTAACTTAATTACTTTTAATAAAAATAGCTGCAGAGGGATTTATTTTACATAATTGGCTCACATGATTTTGAAAGTTGGCACGTCCAAAAATCTTCAGGATAAGCCACCAGGCTATAAACCCTGCAGTTGAGTATGAAGGCACTCTACTCGGAGAATTCCCCCTTCTTCAGAAGACTTCAGTCTTTTTCTATTAAAGCCTTCAAGTGCTTGGAGTATGTCTACCCACTTTTTGGAGGATAATCTGTTTCACTCAATCTGCTGATTTAAATGTTACTCTCATCTAAAAATGTTTTCACAGAAACATCTAGAATGTTTGACCAAATATCAAGGTACCATGGCCTAGCCAAGTTGACACAAAAATTAATTAATCATCACACAGTTCACTCAGCACTTCTGTATGCAATACACAACAAACAACATCGTTCCGTAGAGTACACTAGAAAGGAATTTGGTAATAAATTGAATTGCTTTCATAAACTCAAACAAAACTGACAGGCTTAATAAATCACCAGATAAAGCATTCTAACATAATGTTATTTGTTTCCAAATATTCTAAAATTCTTTCATGCTGTCTAATTGCTATCAGATACTACTTTCTTGTTTCCTATAGCATATGAGTAAAAGTGTGAGGAGGAGGAGGAGTGCTAGTCATGTCCGACTGTTTGGGACCCCATGGACTGTAGCCCTCCAGGCTCCTCTGTCCATGGAATTTTCCAGGCAAAAATACTGGAGTGGGTTGCCATTTCCTTCTCCAGAGAATCTTCCTGACCCAGGGATTGAACCCACATCTCCTGCATTGACAGGTGGATTCTTTACCACTGAGCCAGCTGGGAAGCCCAAAAATATGAGGACTGCAGTAAATATTATTATGATTTTCCCATATTGAAAATATCATGATTGATGGGAGTTGAATCTACCATTACTTTCATAGAACAACTACACAACACAACTAATACATTTGGGAAAAAGCATAGCGATAGAGCTGATGGGATATTATGTTACACATGCCATAATTAAACACAGAACAATTAGCAAATCATAAAAGAATAATTAGAATATTTGTTAATAATCCTCCTTATAAACACTTATAAAACTTATAAAACACTTGTAAAACTTAAGTGTTAAATTACACTTCTTCATTGACTGCAAACTCTTAGTAATTGGAATTAATAAAATGAATAACAATACTTGATTTGGGCTTATTTTTAATTTCATGCCAAGGATTTTGGCTCAGTACTTTTCTAACAGAACATCTTTGACTAAAGCATGAAGTTTTACTTAAGCAAAGGGCTGCCTTGGAAAGAGAAGTAGACAGATATTTCCTGCAGTTTTGAGTGTTTTTCTCTGTGGTAAACATCACTTCCTTTACAAACTCTGATGTTGACATTGCTGTCTTTCATATTTGAATGAGGAAGATGGATCACAGGGAAGAAAACCTCTGTCCTGTTCATGTTGTACAAGCATAGTGATTGTTACTAGTTTTTTCTTCTTAGAATTATTTGAGAATTCATTGATATTTAGATATTTAGACTCACTGTCCATCTGAAGTTTTCACCAAGACACCTTATTCCTGGTTGTTGTCCATCAGGCTGTCTGTATGTGGCTGTTGTGAAGGATGAAATTTTATGTTACATTTGGATTAGAAATGGCTAGAGGCAGCTATTATTTTAGTAATTTGCAAAATGGAAAGCTGAACTCAAGTAACTGTAGCTTTCTGACTAAGAACAGAAGCTATGCCATGTGTTGAGTTTAATTAACACAAGGCTGGTGAGATTATTCCTAGAATGATGGGTTAATAATCACTAAGTTGGTGGCTTCATTTACAGCCTAGATGAGCAAGCCTTTTTAATCAGCTTTGTGGTTAACCTACTCTCTTGGTTAAAAGTTACATTCCTCATAGAGTAAACAAATTTTTTAGTTGCAGGTAAATAACTCTGAGAACCTCTTGTCCCCTCTCAATAAACATTAAACATAGGAGCTGTCATTCAAGATAATAAGAAAGAGTGTGTATAAGCTAAAAGAATCTTCTCTAAATCCTTTGCACACACCTCCCAATTCCCAGTCACTTTACAGCCTGGTTCTTTGTGTTCTTCCTTCTGTTTCTGGAATGAGTAATACTCAACACCGTTTATGGAAGTTGCAAAGCACTCGTGTCGACAAGATTCTTTTCACTCAGGGCTTGTCATCAAATACCATGGTTTTCTATCCTTTCTTTTCATTTTAACCAACGATGACTCAAAAGTTTAAAACTTACAGTTTTTCTTTCTACACTTGGGTTTCCCAGTGGTTTCACAGTTATGGTTACTTAAAAATGTGTATCTGTTCATCTATTTCAGAGAATTTTAAACAATATTCTGCTCTCTTTGTTTGGTGAGTTGAATTCAACTGCATAGAATGCCCACACAGTTCAGCCATCCCATTCATGCAGTAACCCCAGCTTTAATGCTCCAGGATATCATTACTGGTGCTATTGCTTTTTATCAAATACCTTCCTTAAACTTGGCAGTGGCCCAGATTAAATTGTTCAAGAATGAGAATGTGACATTTCTGGTTATTCTGGACCTCAAAGCTATTCAAAAAATGTTAAAGTTCATTCTTATGCTAAAAGGTGATAAGGTACATTGAATGCAGATTGACTTTCTCACAGTAGGCATTCACAACAGGTCATGGTGATAACTCATGCCCCATGGGGACTTACATTTGGTGTGGACTTTGATTCTAAGTCTGTGCCGCTCCAGATTCTTTATGATTTCTCTCCTTAAAGCTTTCATTTTAGGAGAATTCAACCCATCTTCCAGCTTCTAAGGGCTAGTAAAAGTTACTGATTCATAGATTGTTAGAACAGAAAGACCCTGGAGACTTCCTAATTCCTTCCTTATTTTATATAAGAAGTTTTACAGTTTTGTGAAAGGAGTTTTCCTGATGTTGGCTAGTATATTTCTTTAGATGTATCACTTATAGTTATCCTAACCCGTTTCTGCAAATGTACCAGTAGTCTGTAATGCACAGTGATTTTGCAAGTGATCCTGAGTAATTTTCATGTTTGCTGCCTTGTTTTATAAATGTGTAATTTGCTTGCTCACCTGTGTCCAGGACTCCCCTTGTGCCTCAAACAATGAAGAATCTGCCTCCAATGCAGGAGATCTGGGTTCAATCCCTGGGTCAGGAAGATCCCCTGGAGAAGGAAATGGCAACCCACTCCAGTATTCTTGCCTGAAAATTCCATGGACAGAGGATCCCGGTGGGTTACAGTCCATGGAGTCGCAAAGAGTCTGACACGACTGACCGACTTCTTTTTTCTTTCGTGTGCTCACCTGTGTCCAATAGCTACTGAACACTTTCCTAAAGAGTATTTTATGAGATTTTAACATTTATGTAAACATTAACATTCTATAGAAGCCTTACCATTCATACTGAAACTGCCCTGTTACAAGATCTAGAGAATAATTTTGATCTTTGGCAGAATGGTAGTATCATTTTTTCTAACTCCCAGAAACTAGCTGTTGGCTTTTATACAAGGGAATATCAAGTTACTTTCTCTATTAAAATGCAAAGGGGTATAGAACAAAGTGTTCAGTATACAGAAGGAAGTGCTTCCTTTCCACAGAACTGTATGTTTCTAGTTCCTACTAGAAATCTTTAATAAAACATGACAATACTCACTTTACAGAGCTTGAATCCTGTTAAATGCAAAGCTATTTCAACACCCAGATTGTCTCTATGAGAGGTATCTCCAGGATTCTGTAAGTGATCTTATTCTTTTAGAATAAGGATGCACTTTAATATTTTTTCAACAGGATTCTGTTTTATTCTTATACTACTTAATAATGATTACTAAAATTGTAGGGCTTCCCTGGTTGCTCAGACAGTAAAGAATCCGCCTGCAATGTGGGAGACCTGGGTTCTATCACTGGGTTGGAAAGATCCCCTGGAGGAGGGCATGGCAACCCACCCTAGTATTCTTTCCTAGAGAATCCCCATGGACAGAGGAGCTTGGCCAACTACAGTCCATGGAGTCACACAGAATCAGACACGACTGAGCAACTAAGCACACAGCACAGCAGCACTAAAATTGTATAATACTTCATTCTTTATTAAAGGGCCTCTATATATATCATCTTATGTAACTTTCACAGCAACCTCAAGAGAAAGACATGTGTTACAACTCTGATCATATTAAATGAATGTCAGATGTCATTGGGAGCAGTCATTTAGGTAACCATAATCCACACCCTCTTTCATAATCAGGGCTGGCCAAGGCCCTCCCCATCATTTCTCTGCCTTTCCTATGCTGTGTTCCTGCATCTGTCCATCTTCCAGCTTCCTCTTCTTGTCGCTGACCCATGAACTTCTGCCCTCTCCTTTCTCCGTAAGATTCCTAATACTTTTCTGAGGCCTTACTAACTTTTCTGAAAACGTGGGGTCGTGTTGCATAGCAACAGTTTTCTGCCATCTCTCTGGCTCACCACCTCACTAACTACCCCTGCTCCCCACACAGGAGGGGAAACTTAGGTCGAGGAAGAGTAAGCAATGGATCCAGGTGATGGAGCATGACCTGAAAGCCATGTGCTCCAAGGACAGATCCAGAGCTCCACTTGTTACTTTAAAAATACCAGTTTATTTAGCACATTATAGTTTACATAGACAGTTTACTTATGTAAACTCATTTTAATGTCTTTAATAATACTGTGAGGTAAGCATTATCTTTCCATTTTGAAGAAACGGATGTGGACACATGGAGAGTTGACTTCCTTTAGCCAATGCCTGTTTGTTACTGCTCAACTTTACCCTTTTCTTTGAGATTTCATTTACCTAAAACTAATTTCATCTCTTTGTGGGAAGTCCCATGGTGTCCCAAGAATTTCTGTTAATTTCTAAGGGTTCCCACAGTCTTGTGGTCATCTCTTCCTAGAGCTGAGCCCTGATCTCAGCTAAATTTCATCTTCTTCCTAGGACAATATACCCTTCAACTTCAGTGCAACCCAGATATGAAAAACAGTCTTTTCTTTCTTTACTTATTTTATTTTTGGAAAAACTAAAGCCAGCTACTCCAGAAGCTGAAGAAAGCAAGAGAGAAAATTTTCACCACTGGATTTTACCAGAACTGGCATACTGTTTTGGCTTTAAAAAATCATTTTTTTCACTTTACTAGAGAGTTAACAGTGGAGTCAGTGTTAGAATTTCTACTCCTAATCTTTTGTTCTTTTTACCACAAAATACTATTTCATAGAAGTATTTGTTAGTTAGGTTTGGTAATGATTGATATATCTATTCAGAAAATTTTAATCATAGAATAATTAAGAGAGTATTAAGACATCAGTGGTTCTCAAACTTTTTAGGCCTCAGGGCCCTTTTGCACTCCCAAAACTCCCAGGAGACTCCAAAGTCTTTTGCTTATTTGAGTTAATACTGTTGATTTTTGCCATAATAGAAATTAAAGCTAAGAATATCTTAAAATATTTATTTAAAATGACAAACCAATTACATATTAACATAAATAAGATAGTTTTATAACTATAACTATGCTCTTCTAAAAAGAAGTGCGAAAGGTAGCATTATTTTTAATTTTACTGTTCCCTTTAATGCCTGACTTAATAGAAGATAATTGGATTTTCATTGTTGTTATATTTGAAGTATGTGAAGAAAACTTAGCTTCTTAAAGGTATATAGCTGAAAAAGGGAGATGTATTCAAATCATATTTTTAGATACTTTTGATACTCTTCTTGATTACTAACCAAAATTTGACAAGTGGTAATTATTGGAGACGACACAGCAATCAAAGGTTGGGAAACGTGTGAAGTCTGCCAAAACTCTAGTAACCCCATGGAACCCTTTGATTTTTTTTTTTTTTTTTTTGGTTGTGTTTCTCTGTGCTAGACACAGTTTAAAGCACTTTGCATAGTGGGGGTGGGGGTGGGGGTGGTGGTTTTGTCACTAAGTTGTGTCCAACTCTTGCGATCCCAAGGACTATAGCCTGCCAGGCTCCTCTGTCCATGGGGTTTCCCAGGCAAGAATGCTGGAGTGGGTTGCCATTTCCTTCTCCAAGCACTTTGCATATACTAGCTTTTTTAATCCTCATAATAACTCAATGAGAAATGTGCTAATATTAACCTCATTTTCAGGTTACTGAAGCAACTGAGTAAACTGAGGCATAAAAATGGAAATGAGGAAACTGGTGAGTAGAGATTCTCTGCAGTGAATTTGCCATTTTAATCCTCAGCTCTGTTGTTTTACAGGATAGTAAATTTAAAGTAAAATAACCCTTAATGACAAAGCAAGTAATAGAATCACAGAGTTACTGATAAGCATATTGAACACTCTAATAACATACTAGAGTGAGAAATATCAATAACCTCAGTTATGGAGATGATAACCACCATTATAGCAGAAAGCAAAAAAGAACTAAACAGCCTCTTGATGAGGGTGAAAGAGAAGAGTGAAAAAGCTGGCTTAAAACTCAACATTCATAAAACAAATAAAGGGGGGGTGGGAATAGAAAGAGTGAGACTTTATTTTCTTGGGCTTCAAAATCACTGTGGATGATGACTGCAGCCATGAAATTAAAAGACACCTCCTCCTTGGAAGAAAAGCTATGACAAACCCAGACAGCATATTGAAAAGCAGAGGCATTACTTGGCAGACAAAGGTCTGTCTAGTCAAAGCTATGGTTTTTCCAGTAATCATATATGAATGTGAAAGTTGGACCATAAAGAATGCTGAGCACTGAAGAATTGATACTTTTGAACTGTGGTGTTGGAGAAGACTCTTGAGAGGCCCTTGGACTGCAAGGAGATCAAACCACTCAATCTTAAAGGAAATCAATCCTGAATATTCACTGGAAGCACTGATGCTGAAGCTGAAGTGCCAATACTTTGGCCACCTGATGTGAAGAGCTGACTCACTGGAAAAGACCTTGATACTGGGAAAGACTGAAGGCGGGAGGAGAAGGGAATGACAGGATGAGATGGCTGGATGGCATCACTGATTCAATGGACATGAGTTTGAGCAGGCTTTGGGAGATGGTGAAGGACAGGGAAGCCTGGCTTTTTGCAGTCCATGGGGTCACAAAGAGTCAGACACTACTGAGCAACTGAACAACAACAAATCCTTCTTCTTACAAAACTGTCTCTATTCATATCATTTATTTTGTAAAAGTAAAACTGAGTACTTGGCACATGGGTTTCCCTGTAGATCAATGGGAATTATTTATTTGCATTCCTCTATAGACATTTAAAAGAATCGACAAATTAGTCAAGTAAGGTTGAAAATAAGCAACCACATGGGGTAAACTTCAGTTTGACCATTGAAATTTCCAATCTGACTGTCAGGAAGAAAGACAGTGGGCAAGACAGTAATTCCCTTGTCCCAAATGCTGACGTTATCTTTTGCTTTGCTTAGTTTCATCATTTGCACACAACAGAGCAGTGGCAGAAGGATGTGGAGTTAAGGAGTTTGTGGACAGGAAATGCGTAGACAAGAGAAGACACAACAACAGTTATAACTAACGTGTATGCCTGTTCTCAGTTGTGTCCAACTCTTTTCAACCCCATGGATGAACCCACCAGGCTCCTCTGTCCATGGGATTTCCCAGACAAGAATACTGGAATGGGTTGCCATTTCCTACTCCAAGGGATCTTCCCAACCCAGGGATCAAACTCGCCTCTCCCGTGGCTCCCGCATTGCAGGCAAATTTTTTACTGCTGAGCCACCCGGGAAACCCAGCACTTGTGTAACATTTTACAATTTACTGTATGTTTTCTGTATTTTATTTTCTATAATCTTAACAAAACAAAACAAAAACATGTGTAGGGGGTCTTCAGGGCATGTTTATTTTTCTTTTTTATCTCCAGTTTTTAGAGTTATTATTACTATGAAGTTTTTCAAGGATACTAAACTTCTTAAGAATAATTTAGCAAATACTCTGGGTATTTTTCTACACAAAGGAAAAAACTGAATCAAAGGAATTCTTATATAAAATTAAGTCAGTTGTAACCTTATTCTTATACATGGGGTAGAAGAAAGATGATATATAAGAATGATTAGGGCAACGGAGTCTGTTTAAATTTGCTAAATTTCTTTCATTTAACTACTTACCAGATTCAAGACCTCAGAATATAAAATATCAGTTCCACTTTTTTATCTGCCAGCACTAATTGCTTGTTAATACTGCCACATTAATAATAAATCCTAAGCTATTTAAAATAGTTCAGTATCTGTATGTGGGACAGAATCAATAGTCGTCACTGTTAGAAAAGACACCAATAAAAGGGGAAAGCCACAGATAGATTAGAAGTCCATAAATTTATCTTCTAGGAAAGAAAATATTTAATACATGTATTTAATACATGTTTTTAATACATTGTCAGTTGGTGTCTGTGTTCTATTTCTAATGATGGCTACATGAAAATACATGGCTCTAGCCTTGAGAATTTAGTCATACCAATTAACAGAATTTTTACTCAGTAATTGTCTTTACCTTCAGTTGCAACTGCTTTACAACAGAATTACAAGCTTCCTTTACAAATAATGCTAATTTATTGAAAGTGCATAAACCAGCTGCCTTGAGGAATTATCGAGTATATTCTTTTCTAAGCTTCCCTAAAACATAAAAATCATTCTCTACTTTTGATACTTCAGTTCAGTTCAGTTCAGTCGCTCAGTCGTGTCCGACTCTTTGCAACCCCATGAATCACAGCACGCCAGGCCTCCCTGTTTTGATACTTAGTATATCATAAATGCCCCATAGAGTTATTTATCATAAGTTCTCACTATCTGTCCCCTGCACTGTTCAGTGCCTGGAATGTTGTAAATTCTTAATAAACATCGTTCTCATTAAACTGAATTTGTGAATTTTTCTCAAGGCTGCCGTCATTTTCTTTACTGAGCCACTGCAAGCATGGCTTGCAGCTAAAACACTGATGTCTTCCACATGAGTTTGTCATGAAGTACTTTAACCTCAGTTCAGTTCAGTCGCTCAGTCGTGTCCGACTCGTTGTGACCCCATGAACCGCAGCACACCAGGCCTCCCTGTCCATCACCAACTCCCGGAGTCCACCCAAACCCATGTCCATGGAGTCGGTGATGCCATCCAACCAACACTGTGTGGCTAATTTCAGGTGCAAAAACACTCAGTTATTTGAAAGAGAATTCCAAACCATGGATGGGAGGAGGTAATCCTGCTCAAAGATGCAAGAATGTTACCACAGTTTTGTTGGTCCAGTTTCTACAGAAGATACTTGGTGAACAGAAATATCAAGTTCTAATTTTTTTTTTTCCAAAGTCAGAACCATAAAGAAAATATTGGACTTTACCAACATTTGAAAATATGGCAGTCCTATTTTCAAGGGAATTAACTAAATGATGAACTGATAAATACAGAGAAAAGTGCATTCATATTTTCAAAAAATATTTAAAAGATTTTTTTACAAGGAAGCTGTATTTTACATTGAAAAATTTCAGCAAAATATTAGCTAAAGATATTTTCTTTAACACATCCTGTCTCTAGGGCAAAACTGGTAACATGAAATGTGGTTTAATATTTAAGCTACTCTCTGTTCTACACCTCTAAGCACATTTTCTGTTTAGAACAGAGGAGATAAATCACATTTTTCTACATTGATTTAATAATACTCTATGGTAGTAGTGAAAATAGCAAGAAAAATAGAAATTTTATTTTGACAGTATGGGTACACTTTGCTTTATGGAATACATGTGTCCTTGAAAAAGTCTCTGTAAGTTAAATTATTTTAAATGTACTCTGGAGTTCCCTGTTAATTTTACTCTGTAAATAATTTTGCAGATGAGGAATCAATTAACTATATAAGTGAATGTTCATTTAGTTAGATGTTTAATAGTCTTTAATTTATGTTTTAAACTTTATTTTTTTTTTTAAATAATGAAGTGTAGAAAGTCCAGTATTTCTTTAAATGGAATACATCCAAAACATAATACAGGAAAAAGGGGTCATGGCAAAGTTTCTTTAGTTAGGGACAAAGCTTATTTTTTTATGGAAACTAACAAGAATTTACACACACTATAGATGAGAGTAAAAAGAATGTTTTCAGAAGGAAACCACTTACCGTGTGACTTGCAGCCATGTGTTTTAGGAGACCAGGAAAACTGCAATCAGTGTAGCAACTGCCTTCCAAGGATAAACAGCAGGCTCTGATGACCAACGAAGACCATTCACAGGCATGAGTTTTTAAAATTATGTGATAAGTTATCCTTTTCCTTGTTTAGTAAAAGGAGGCACTGGTGGTGTAGTGGTAAAGAATCTGCCTGCCAATATAGTAGAGTGGGTTCAATCCCTCGGTCTGGAAGATTCTCTGCAGAAGAAAATGGCAACCCACTCCAGTATTCTTGCTTGGGAAATCTCATGGACAGAGGAGCCTGGTGGGCTAGTCTGTGGGGTCGCTATGAGCGCAGAATTCATTTAGCACATACCATCCTCTTTCTTCTATTCTAAAGGTAATCTCCCAAGCAGATGTCCTTACTGAGAAGAAAATTCCTTGATAAAATGAATGAGTATTTCCATTCAGCTGGCATTTAGATTTCTTTTTTTATTTACCAAGGCTAACTAATGCCTTGGTAAAATTAGTCCCATATTAATAATTAGTCCTAGTAGAATAAGCTAGTTATTTTGAGACCAATTCATCTGGATTTCATCTATATATAAATTTATGTGACAGAAAATGACAGCTTCTTCTTCTCCCACAATTACTATCCTCTGGAAATAATCATGTCTGAGGGTTTGGTGTGTATCTTTACATTTTCTTTCTCTCTCTCAGTGAATACATACACACTTATATTTATTCATTCGTTCATTCAAAAAAAAAATACTTATTGAGATCCTATTATGAACCAAGTATTATTTTAGGTGGTGCAGATACAGCAATGAATAGTCCCTGCCCTCATGGAACTTAAATACCTTTTATTATAAGGAGATAATAATGTAGTTAAGATATTCTGTAGGCAGATGCTCTTGCACTCACTCAGCAGTACATCATATGCACTTACCCACGTCAGTGCTTTGAGCCACACATGTTCTTTTCTTTTTTCTTTTTCATTTATAGTCTTGAAGTAGTCTGTGGTCACCATCTAGACATTTTCACTTTTCCAGTCATATCTCAGCTTACAAAAGTCTGGCCTTCTTCCCACACCATTCTACTAAAATATTATTTAACAGGTCACACATGCTCGTGAAATCCAGTGACCCTGCTCAGTTCTCACCTTCTTTGGCTCTTTCACAGTCTGGAATGCTATGGCTCTGTTAAACAGGAGACTCTAACTCCCCTCTCCTACTCTAGTTCATGCAGTAGCTGTTTCATCTCAGACTTGCCCTGGTGCTCCTTGCTTTAATTCTAAATGTTGGCATTTCCTTGGCTCTCAGTCTCTGTTCTGTCTTTAGATGGTGTCATGTGCTGTGGTGAATTCACGTATGACCTATATGCTGCTGCTGCTGCTGCTGCTGCTACTGCTAAGTTGCTTAGCCGTGCCCGACTCTGTGCGACCCCATAGACGGCAGCCCACCAGGCTCCCCCGTCCCTGGGATTCTCCAGGCAAGAACACTGGAGTGGGTTGCCATTTCCTTCTCCAGTGCATGAAAGTGAAAAGTGAAAGTGAAGTTGCTCAGTCGTGCCCCACTCCTAGCGACCCCATGGACTGCAGCCCACCAGGCTCCTCCGTCCATGGGATTTTCCAGGCAAGAGTACTGGAGTGGGTTGCTATTGCCTTCTCCGACCTATATGCTGGCAAGTCTCAAATCCTTGTTGTTTCATCCTGTAAACTCCCAGAGGGTATCTTACACGTGCCTCCAACGTGATGCAGAGCAGGATTCACCATCTTCCCACTCATTCCTGTTCCTCTTCCAGGATTTCTTAGTGCAAGAAGCTTCTTTTCCCTCAGCCACCCTGACCAGACGTCCTGGACTCATTCTCAACATTTCTCTCTCCCATGCTTCTCACATATGGCCTGTAACCCTATTAAAAGTCCCTCTTTATAATCTCTAATCTTCTTCTCTCATTCTTTCTGTTTTGACTATCAACATTTATCTCTTAGATTAGCACAAATCCCCTTGCTTAAGTCCTGTTCCATCCCAATGCATTCTTCACACTGCAACCAGAGTGCTTTTTATAATGCAGAACTCATGTTATTCTCTTTTCAAAAACATTTCTCTGGATTCCCATGAGCACTCCATTAAGTACAAAAGCCTTAGCAGAGCTGGAGGCTGTGGAAGCGCTCTCTGGAATTCGGAACCTACTTGTCTATATACTCTCACCTCCTGCCAATTTGTCTGAATCTGTGTTCTCAGAGGGCCAAACTCTCTCTCCCTTTTTGTATTTGAACGTCCTGCTTCTCCTGCTGAGACTCTCTCTTT
This sequence comes from Cephalophus harveyi, assembly GCA_006410635.1. Classification (NCBI taxonomy): domain Eukaryota; kingdom Metazoa; phylum Chordata; class Mammalia; order Artiodactyla; family Bovidae; genus Cephalophus; species Cephalophus harveyi. Next base: position 289,857 of record SJYT01078976.1, read on the forward strand.
GCCTTCCTTTCAGCCCTTTACCTGGATGGCTCCTCCTCCTTCAAGAGTCATCTCAGACTCGTGTTCCTTTGTGAAACTGCTTTTGTCCATGTTGTTGCTTTTTAAATATCTATCCTTTTCCCAACTTCACCCAGATACTCCTATGATTACACTCAGACCTAACATGGTCCCCCCTAGGAGCATTCCCTGACCCTGCTGTGAGTACCCAGAGAATGCTGTGGCTGTCTTTGTTGTAGCCATTACTCCAGGCGTGATCATTGTTATCTGCATCTTACGTAGACTGAGTTCCTCGAGAGCAGGACCCATCTTATTCAACTTGGTCATCCCCAAAACTAGCAGTGTCTGACTCATGGTGGGTGGAAGAGTGGTAAATAAGTAAGTCATCTAAACTATGCCGCCTTTTCATCTCATAAACGAGTGGATGTTTGTCCATGCGATGAAAGACAAGGCACAGACTTGGTGTGACACCCCTCCCCCACCCTCACCCTCCACCTAAACAATGAAATTAACACCTATCAATAGTTATATTCTTTGAGACAAAAAAAAAGGATGCCACTTGGAAGGAAGTAATAAAAGAACGCCTTTCAGAATATGGAAAATAAGTTATATATTTCTAACATACGTAGCTGTGCGACATTTGATTCGTAAACTGTGATCATTGGTACTTGTCTCCTTCCCTTCAATTTCTTACTGCACTGTTGACTGCTTTTGTACCCTATAACCATCCTGGACTTTAGAATCTGCGTGAAACTCTTAGGATTCATTTCTTTCATCGTTGTATTTATAAGGCTAAATTAAATGTGTAACTGGATTAAAATAATAATATTGAATTATTATTTTAAAAAGAGACATTTTTTAAAAAAGAGAATTCAAAAATTACTGCCACTGCCAGCACTCAATAATATAAATTAATATTTTAAAAAATTACAAAACTCTTCATGTGTTCTAATGCCATGCTGAAAGGTCCACTTAGCTCTTTTCTTTTAAGTTGGCAGAAAGTGAGAATGGTGGTTGTAGATTTAAGGAGATTTGGCATCAACTCTAGTTTTACTATTGTTCATACGAAATTTTCTTCACATGGTAGCCAGATGGAGACAAAAAAAGTCCACTAAATTTCAAATTTAATTTATTTTTTAGCAAATATGATTACAGTGTGTATTCAGAATGCATTATGTGAAAAACCTATCTTTTAATCTAACTTTATATTGTTCAAAAGAAGTCAAATATATATTGATACATTGTGGAAACTTCTTTGTCAGTTGTCTATACATAATATAAACTTGGTTTTGTAAAGCTGCTTTGAGCTTATATGGAATTCTTTATGGAAACACTAAGCTGTAGTCCTTGACCCATGGATCTTTCTAGAAGGAACCATAAGTGTCATTTAGTACTTCTTTTCCAGTTCAGGTGTGCCTGTTACAGTATCTTTGGTAGATTTTTTGGTGTTTCTTTTCTTTCCTAGAATTTTTTTTTCCTGCTTTGAGTTGAAATCTGCCTCCTTGTACTGTTACCCATTAGTCCCAATTAAATACTACAGAAATAGAGACCAGATGGTCCATCTACCATTCACCAAGTTCTGAAAGCCACAAATCCAGAAGTCATTCTTGATTTTTCTTCTTTTGTCCTTCCATCATCCTTCCCTCATTGATTTAGCCCTAAAAGTTCTAAGTCCAAAGCATACATTTGATCTATCCACTTCCATTTTCCATTTTACTGCCACTAGATGGTAGTCCAATCTACCATCATCTTTGACCCAAACTACTTCAGTAGCCTTAAAAAAAAAATCTGTTTTTGCTTTTCATCTGTCTACAGTCTCCTTTCTATACCAGTGATCTGCAAATGTAGTCCTGACACCCTAGAGCAATGCAGGGTAATTCATTAGAATGCAAGAAGAAATGCCAGAAATTCTATTTATATTTTTACCTCATCTAATTTAATTTCTATTTTGTATACATTTCTATAATTATAATAATAAAATAGTACAGTGTATATACTTGAGCTCTTATTTTTCTTTTTTGCTTTCTATTAAATTCATAGTCTGATAGATTCAACTTTCCACAGTTATTTACATGGTGATACGTAACTAACATGTGGGCAGTTGATTTTTTTTAATTAATATGTAATGCCTTTTGTTTAGATTTTCTTTTTAAAAATTTTGAAACCATCTTGCACTTACAGAACATCTTCAAGTAGAGCACAACATAAATAACTTTTTTTTTCCTGACCCATTTGAGAGTTAATTGCCGATCTGATGCCCCATCATTATCCAGTACTTTTTTGTGTATGTCCTAAAAAGATAGTTACCCACATTATCCAAAACACAGCAGTCAAGAACATGAAAACACTATTATTCACATTTAGTTTTCAGACTGCATTTAGGTTTTACTAGTTCTCCTCATGCTCTTATTATAGCCATTCCAGTTCAGAATCACATATTTCATTTATTCATCATGACTTCTCTGTCTCTTTCAAACTGGAAGTTTCTTAGTCCTTGTTGGCCTTATATAATCTTGATATTTTTTTTGTAGAATGTCCCTCAGTTTGGTTTTACCTGATGTTTACTGAGGATTGGATTCAGATTATGTACTTTCGAATAGAGCACTGTTGAATCATTGGTATATTCTTCTCATTGCATCTTATCTGGTAGCACATAATGTTGATTTGTCCCCATTACTGATGATGTTAACTTTGATCATTTGATTAATGTGTTAATTGAGCACTTCCACTGTGTGGTTACTCTTTTCCATATATACAGTTAATAAGTGTTTTGTAGGGAGGTACTTTGTATGTAATGATATCACATTACATATCAAACTTTTCCTATTTACTTATTCATATTAGTATGAATTCAAGGTTTCCTGTTCTATTCAGTGGGTATAATTTATTACTATCATTGTTTATTTTGATGCTTGCATTGTCCCAGAATAGGCCCATTTAGATGCCCTTAATTTAGTATTCTACATTTTTTTGATATACTCCCTTTCAGTCTTTAAGCTCTTCCTTAACTTTCTATGTATATTTCATTGTATTTGTTTCAACAACAATTCAAGTCACTTAGATTTCTTTGAGTTTTCATTATCCACTTTTAACTATTCCTAGATGATAAACATGTCTTCTATTTCTTTATTCAAATCGTAGATAATAATAATCTATGAGTTGAAGCCAAAGAAAGGGTCCAGTTGTGCTGTTTCAGAAACTACCTTCCAGACTGGGAATTCTCAACCAGTTAGTTAATGTTAATCAATGTGCTATTTTGTAATTTTTTTGAAGAGTTATCTGATTCGCCTTCCAGTTGGTTGTTGCCAAGTCAGTGTCACTGATAAGCCAAAAACTCTGTCAAGAACTTCCCTAGATCCCAACCATCTCCTTCCTGAAAAAAGAAAAGTTGTTAACATTCAGTGCTGTTCTCCATGACTGATAGTGCTGACTCCACCCAATCCCAGGGTTCAGAGAACTCATACCTTCCTTGGTAGTAGGATCGTTACTTACAACCGACTTAATATAACAGCTCTGGGAGTAGGGGGAGAAACAAAAGAAAAACTTAATTCCTGGCACACATCATACACTCAATAATATTGCTTAACTAAGGAAATGAATAAACACTGAAGATTAATGCAGATAAATTAATCCAAACTTTCAGTTCAGTTCAGTTCAGTCACTCAGTCGTGTCCCACTCTTTGCAACCCCATGAATCACAGCACACCAGGCCTCCCTGTCCATCACCAACTCCCGGAGTTCACTCAAACTCATGTCCATCGAGTCGGTGATGCCATCCAGCCATCTCATCCTCTGTCATCCCCTTCTCCTCCTGCTCCCAACCCCTCCCAGCATCAGGGTGTTTTCCAATGAGTCAACTCTTCCCATGAGGTGGCCAAAATACTGGAGTTTCACCTTCAGCATTAGTCCTTCCAATGAACACCCAGGACTGATCTCCTTTAGAATGGACTGGTTGATTCTCCTTGCAGTCCAAGGGACTCTCAAGAGTCTTCTCCAATACCACAGTTCAAAAGCATCAATTCTTTGGTGCTCAGCTTTCTTCACAGTCCAACTTTCACATCCATACATGACCACTGGAAAAACCATAGCCTTGATTAGACGAACCTTTGTTGGCAAAGTAATGTCTCTGCTTTTGAATATGCTATCTAGGTTGGTCATAACTTTCCTTCCAAGGAGTAAGCATCTTTTAATTTCATGGAGTCATCCCCTTCTCCTCCTGCTCCCAACCCCTCCCAGCATCAGGGTGTTTTCCAATGAGTCAACTCTTCCCATGAGGTGGCCAAAATACTGGAGTTTCACCTTCAGCATTAGTCCTTCCAATGAACACCCAGGACTGATCTCCTTTAGAATGGACTGGTTGATTCTCCTTGCAGTCCAAGGGACTCTCAAGAGTCTTCTCCAATACCACAGTTCAAAAGCATCAATTCTTTGGTGCTCAGCTTTCTTCACAGTCCAACTTTCACATCCATACATGACCACTGGAAAAACCATAGCCTTGATTAGACGAACCTTTGTTGGCAAAGTAATGTCTCTGCTTTTGAATATGCTATCTAGGTTGGTCATAACTTTCCTTCCAAGGAGTAAGCATCTTTTAATTTCATGGTTGCAATCACCATCTGCAGTGATTTTGGAGCTCCCAAAAATAAAGTCTGACACTGTTTCCACTGTTTCCCCATTTCCCATGAAGTGATGGGACCAGATGCCATGATCTTCGTTTTCTGAATGTTGAGCTTTAAGCCAACTTTTTCACTTTCATCAAGAGGCTTTTTAGTTCCTCTTCACTTTCTGCCATAAGGGTGGTGTCATCTGCATATCTTGGGTACTTTACATGGGTCTAACTGTAGCTATAAGTATACATTAGAAAGTTTCCAAAGCCCAAAGTCTGGATTCTAGTACATAACTCAAAACTTACAGCTATAAAACTTAGGAAAGCCCCTAAATTACTCTGAGTTTCACTGTTCTTTTATTGTTGTTGTTGTTGTTAGATGGAATTAATAAATGTATCCCCCTTGCCTGTTTCATACAGTTCTGGAAACCAGAGAAGATCATGTTAATGAAATTTTCTCTTTGCAATTAACTGATATGAAAGAATAAGATCATTCTTATTGTGTATATGCAGGGCTGTCATCCAGTTGATTTTTCATTATTTTATAAAGAAAAAATCAAAGGCAGATTTTTCAAATGCCTGTCATTTTCCTGGGGCTTCCCAGGTGGCTCAGTGGTAAAGAATTCACCTGCCCAAGCAGAAGACACAGGTTTGATCCTCGGTCGGGAAGGTACCCTGGAAAAGGAAAGGGCAACCCACTCCAGTATTCTTGCCTGGGAAATCCCATGGACAGAGGAGCCTGGTGGGCTTTAGTCTAGGGGGTTGCAAAAGAGTCAGATACAACTTAGCGACTTAACAACAACAAAATCATTTTCCTAAGCTATTTTCTTAATTCTCCTCCTTTTTAGAAAGAAAACGAAGCTAACTTTGCAGGACTTTTCTTTTTGACCCTACCTGATTTTCTTTAAAAGAAAAATGCTCAAAACTTATCTACTTAAAAATATGTTCTCAAATTTTTCTAGAATCAGCATAAGCCTCATTATTTGGTTTATAAATTCTCCCTATCTTTAATTAGAAAGTTAGATTAACTTCTCAAGACTGACAGTATCTTTCCTCTGCTCCTTGATTTTTTAAGAAGTGCTGGACTTAACTCTTGAGGAGACAGGAAAAGTATCCAGTTTAGCCTGTGTTCAGGAGCCCATATCACAGCCTGGTGAAGCCGGTTGGAGGAGGTGGGGGCATATCTCTGCATCTCTATTCTCCCATCTATAAAATGAATGTAAATAATCCTACTTCTCACTGTTGTAATGAGGACTAAACACAAAAAGCATGCAAAAGGTCTGTCAGTTATAAAAATTGAAAGACATATGTTAGTAACATGACTCAAAACTCTGGGATAACAATAGTAAGCCTATCACTTATTGAATGCACTCTCCCTATCAGAATCTGTGCTCTCTTTCAGGGCTACAGCAATCCAGTATATATTATTATCCCTGTTTTACAGATGAAGAAATGGAGGATCAGGGGCTTACGTACTGCTCAAAGTCACACAGCTAATAAGCAATGGAACAAATTCAAACCCTGATTTCTCTGACTCCCAAAACAAAACATACCCTTAACCTCTGCCTCTAATGCTGCATCAAACATCTATTTGGTCCCAGAGTCTTGAACTCATTTAAGCAGGAGCTTCCCTGCAAGCTCTCTTCTGTTAGAAGCTGCTGTCAAGCCTTTATATTGTTGATTCTAAATTTTCCAATATGAAAACCATTCTATGCTGGAGAAGACAGAGGCCACACAGTTGATTAATAGTTCTGTACTCTCTTCTGTGTCTGCAACACTGTACCATCTTCTGAAAGCAGCACACCTCTTTCCTACTCTTTTTTTGTGTGAATAGTTTCTGTATTTTACACTTTTCAAAAGCCTCAATTCTCTTTGCCCTTAGTCCTATGTGCAAAAGTGCCCAGTTTTAATTAGAAAGACTTCAGTTGGTTAGCTTTTCAATGAATTGAATAGATACTCTGGCCAACTAACATTTCTACATAAGACAGTTAGTAACCCATGTCCACAAATCCTTCCCCACAGTCTCACAGTATACAGATTTCTCCTTTTTAAATATCCTCAATGTTTAAATAGATAGGTGTTATCAATTTGTCATGTGCTTATACAAAAATTAGTGGTTTTAGAAGTTAATGATTTAGATCTTGAACTGGATCAGAAACTCTCAAGAGCAATAATACTTTATGAATTTAGGACTAAATTATATTTATTAAAACCTTGTTTCTTTGGAGTTCATTACTGTATTGTGAAGTTCATTGTGAACTTCAACAGCTAAATGATAAGCAGAGTAGATGGGGCCCATATGAATACTGCCTGAACATTACTACAGCTTCTATAAACCTTCAGCCTGTTACTGCAATTGACACTTTGAAAGAACTCACAGTTGCATTATACTATCATTTGAACATCTAAAAATAAACTAGTCAATCCCAGGCATATATAACATGTTGGACTTTATTCAATTGATTTTTTTCAAATTATTTTTTATCTCAATATAACTCTTTGTAATTTGATTCCAGGAATATTTTGATTTTTACACTAACCCTTTTTGCAAACTTCATTTTCTCAGAATGTCTATATTTCCTATTCAAAAATTGTTTTGAACTTATATAATAAAACTATACAATTAATCATTTTTAAGATGGCATGAACTAGTGGGCATATCTTGACCCAATTGAAAATTCATACACTCATGTGATAATAACCATTCTCTGGGGGGGATAAAAGCCCTTGGCAAATATCCTTGGGAAGAGAACAATGCCAGAAATCAACATATATTTAATTTTAATGTATAGAAAGGTTACCTCAATTTCTTATACTAAATTGTAAGTGAATGTAATTTTCTTAAAAAGAGACAGTGGGAAATGTACGAAAGGATTCATTTCCTACTGTTCTTAGAAAAATGTAATCTTTCCTTAGCACTAGCTAAAACACTTCCTAAAATGGCTTTTCAACAACAATATATTGTGATTCAGAGATTTTCTGTTTCTCCCTACAGAGATTTAACAGGTTTTGACAATCAGGAGATTTTTATATAATTTTTATGTGTATTTTTAGTACTTTCAAATCAGCTTGAAATAAATTATTCAGAAAAATGATTTAGGAGCTAATGTGAAGTCTTTCAGAGAAGGCAATGGCACCCCACTCCAGTACTCTTGCCTGGAAAATCCCAGGGACGGAGGAGTCTGGTAGGCTGCAGTCCATGGGGTCGCTAAGAGTCAGACACGACTGAGCGACTTCACTTTCACTTTTCACTTTCATGCATCAGAGAAGGAAATGGCAACCCACTCCAGTGTTCTTTCCTGGAGAATCCCAGGGACAGGGGAGCCTGGTGGGCTGCCATCTCTGGGGTCACACAGAGTCGGATACGACTGAAGTGACTTAGCAGCAGCAGCAGCAGCATCAATGAGGTCTTTAGACCAAAAACAACAGTAACAACAACAGCATATCACCAAACCAAACTTGAGTCCCCTCACCTGGGTTCAGTAAAGCCAATCTACTGATACTGGGTTGTGGTGAAGGAAAAAGTGTTTATTGCAGGGCCCCAAGCAAGGAGTCCAGGCAACTAATGCTCAAAAGACTCAAATTCCAAGAGGAATATTCTGATTGGTTTAGGTGATGTAATCAGGAATCAACACCTTCAACCTTCTGATTCCAACTGGTCTGGGTTCTTTGTGCTTGTGGTCAGCATATAGTTAACTTCTTCCACCTGGTGGGGGATTTCAGAATCTACAAAATAGCTAAAAGATAAAGCTCAGAATATTATTTATGGCCACTGAGGAGAAACTGAAGTTCTTTGACTTTGTTTAATGGCTAAGTTATTATTATTTTTTCACACTTGAATGTTTTCCTTTGTTTCTGCATTTTCTCACTTCTTTGATTAAATATATTCTTTGGAATTTGGGGAAGGCCTAGAAGGGTATAGTTTTTCTACAACTAAGAAGCAGGAGAGGACATGGAAGTGTGGGCGTGGGGGGGGGGGGAGGAGCATGGTCTGTCCTGAGAAGGCCCCTAGGATCCTTGTTGTTGTTATTTTTGAGACACTTAAGTCGTGTCTGACAACATATCAGGGCCTTTTCCAGTGAATGGCCTCTTCACATCAGGTGGCCAAAGTATTGGAGCTTCAGCTTCAGCATCAATCTTTCCAGTGATATTCAGGGTTGATTTCCTTTAGGATTGACTGGTCTGATCTCTTTGCTGTCCAAGGCAATCTCAAGAGTCTTCTCCAGCACCACAGTTGGAAAGCATCAATTCTTTGGCGCTCAGCCTTCTTGATGATCCAGCTCTCACATTCATACATGACTACTAGAAAAACCATAGCTTTGACTATATGGACCTTTGTTGGAAAAGTGATGTCTCTGCTTTTTAATATGCTGTCTGGGTTTGTCATAGCTTTCCTTTCAAGGAGCAAGCATCTTTTAATTTCATGGCTACAGTCACTGTCCACAGTGATTTTGGAGCCCAAGAAAATAAAGTCTATAACTGTTTCCATTGCTTCCCCTTCTATTAACCATGAAGTGATGGGGCCAGATGCCATGATCTTAGATTATTGAATGTTGTGTTTTAAGCCAGCTTTTTCACTTTCTTCTTTCACCCTCATCAGAAGGTTCTTAGTGCCTCTTTGCCTTCTGCCATTAGAATAGTATGATTTGTATATGAGATTGTTGATATTTCTCTCTGCAATCTTGATTCCAGCTTGTAATTCATCCAGCCTGGCATTTTGCATGATGCACTCTGCACATAAGTTACATAAGCAGGGTGGCAAGCCTTGTCATACTACTTTCCCAATTTTGAACCAGTCCATTGTTCTATGTCCATGTCTAATTGTTGCTTCTTGATCTGCACACAGGTTTCTTAAGAGACAGGTAAGATGGTCTGGTATTCTCATCTCTTTAAGAATTTTCCACAGTTTGTTCTGATGCACACAATCAAAGGCTTTAGTGTAGTCAATGAATCAGATTTTTTTCTGAAATTCTCTAGCTTTTTCTATGATCCAAAGGATGTTGGCAATTTAATCTCTGGTTCCTCTGCCTTTTCTAAATCCACCTTGTACATCTAGAAGTTCTCCATTCATGTACTGCTGAAGCCTAGTTTGAAAAATTTTGAGCATTGCCTTACTATGAGCACAACTCTATGGTAGGATCCACAGAATCCTGCTTGGTTACAAACACTGAAATTTATATTCTTTCCTTGATCATGTTAGTTTGGTGGATCATATAATTAATCAAATGATTAAAGTTTATTCAAATTAATTCTGTTATAAGAACTTTAAAAAGACTTTGAAATAAGTAATGGAATCTTAGTTTCAAAAGTACTGATTTAAAGTGAAAATGCATTTCAGATGTTAAATGTGTAGCTAATTATGGCCGGACTTTTGGGTCAACAGGAGAAACACTGAATTGATCATATTTTATTTGGGGTAGCATTTATCTTCGTAGAAATATTATTTAATAGAAGAATCATTGTTTTCTGTGGAATCTCTCTTTTATCCTGCACTGACACATTTTTTACTCTTTTGTTAGGTATCAGATACACACCGGACTTCAACATTCTATCATAAGACCTACCCAGCCCAACTGCTTACCTCTGGACAATGCAACCCTACCTCAGAAGCTGAAGGAGGTTGGGTATTCAACACATATGGTTGGAAAATGGCACTTGGGTTTTTATAGAAAAGAATGTATGCCCACCAAGAGAGGATTTGATACCTTTTTTGGTTCCCTCTTGGGAAGTGGCGATTACTATACACACTACAAATGTGACAGTCCTGGGATGTGTGGCTATGACTTGTACGAAAATGACAATGCTGCCTGGGACTACGACAACGGCCTATACTCCACACAGATGTACACTCAGAGAGTGCAGCAAATCTTAGCTTCCCATGACCCCAGAAAGCCTATATTTTTATACATTGCCTACCAAGCTGTGCACTCCCCACTGCAAGCCCCTGGAAGGTATTTTGAACACTACAGATCCATTGTCAACATAAACAGACGCAGGTATGCTGCCATGCTTTCCTGCTTAGACGAAGCAATTAATAATGTGACCCTGGCTCTAAAGATGTACGGTTTCTACAACAACAGCATTATCATATACTCTTCAGATAACGGTGGTCAGCCCACAGCAGGAGGAAGCAATTGGCCCCTGAGAGGTAGCAAAGGAACCTACTGGGAAGGGGGGATCCGGGCTGTTGGCTTTGTGCACAGCCCACTCCTGAAAAACAAGGGCACCGTGTGTAAGGAGCTCGTGCACATCACTGACTGGTACCCGACTCTGATTTCACTGGCTGAAGGGCAGATTGATGAGAACATTCAACTGGATGGCTATGATGTCTGGGAGACCATAAGCGAAGGCCTTCGTTCTCCCCGTGTAGACATTTTGCACAACATTGACCCCATTTATACCAAGGCGAAAAACGGCTCTTGGGCTGCAGGCTACGGGATCTGGAACACTGCCATTCAGTCTGCCATCAGGGTGCAACACTGGAAACTACTCACAGGGAACCCGGGATACAGTGATTGGGTGCCCCCTCAGTCTTTCAGCAACCTGGGGCCAAACCGGTGGCACAATGAGCGAATTACCTTGTCAACGGGCAAAAGCGTGTGGCTGTTCAACATTACAGCCGACCCCTATGAGAGAGTGGACCTTTCCAACAGGTATCCCGGGATCGTAAAGCAGCTCCTCCGGAGGCTCTCCCAGTTCAACAAAACCGCAGTGCCTGTCAGGTACCCCCCCAAAGACCCCAGAAGTAACCCTCGGCTCAACGGAGGAGTCTGGGGGCCATGGTATAAAGAGGAAAGCAAGAAACAGAAGCCAAGCAAAAAGAAGGCTGAGAAAAAGCAGAAGAAAGGTAAGATGAAGAAGAAACACCAGAAAGAGCGCTCGTTTCCAAACTGCCATTCAGGGATTTCTCGTGGATAAGTACACCTTTTTTTCCTGTCTTCAGTTCAGTTCAGTTCAATCGCTTAGTTGTGTCCGACTCTTTGTGACCCCATGGACTGCAGCACGCCAGGCCTCCCAGTCCATCACCAACTCCCGGAGTTCACTCAAACTCATGTCCATCGAGTCGGTGATGCCATCCAGCCATCTCATCCTCTGTCGTCCCCTTCTCCTCCTGCCTTCAATCTTTCCTAGCATCAGGGTCTTCTCCAATGAGTCAGTTCTTTGCATCAGGTGGCCAAAGTATTGGAGTTTCAGCTTCAGCATCAGGCCTTCCAATGAATATTCAGGACTGATTTCCTTTAGGATGGACTGGTTGGATCTCTTTGCTGTCCAAGGGACTCTCAAAGAGTCTTCTCCAACACCACAGTTCAAAAGCATCCATTCTTCAGCACTCAGCTTTCTTTGTAGTCCCAACTCTCACATTCATCCATACATGACTACTGGAAGAACCATAGCTTTGACTAGGATCTTTGTTGGATCCGTTGGATTTTTGTTGGATCTTTGTTGGATTTTTTCTCTCTGGTTAAATTTAAATCAGTGCCAAGTTTTTCACCAGTTTCTAGGTGAACCAGCAAATTTGGCTCAATAGGATCCCTGCCATCAGCATCAGACAGTTTTCATACTGTGCCACTCCAGAGACTTCTGCTGGCTGGAAAACTTGTGCTCAGTGCTAAAGGTGCTCCTCTTGGGAGCCACGCTTAAAGCAGAATGGAGATGTTTGTTTCTCTTGCTCCTTTATGAAAGGTGGTCAGTGATGAGTTCAACTGCCGTGCTTCCGTCAGTTGACCAAACACTATTATAACACTGAATCACTTTATCATGCATGAGGGAATGGCAAATAAGAATGTTTCAGCACACTGCCAAAACGTGAATGTAACTATTTTCTAAACACTTTAATAGAATGATGTTTCAACACAAAGTACATAATTTATTTTTACAGAAAAATATTAACTATTTTGTTTTCGTAAAAAGTTATACAAATGAATTTTAATTATTTTATTTTATTTTCTATATACCATTAGAAGAATTTTATTTCATATTGTCAAGATTATCAAGCACTGTAATACTATAAATTAATAGTGTGTGAATTTGTAGAATATAAAAATTAAAAAGTGAGAAACACCATTGTTCAACCATTATTGTGAATGTAAGAAGATGAATATATTCCTTACAAATTGCTTGGAAATTCAGTGTTTGTATAGAATTGAGAGACAACTTTATTGTTTCTATCATAAACACTTTATTTATGTATCTTAATTATTAAAATGACATGTTTTTTAGCACCAGAAAATTGTGTGGCTTTTCTGATTTAATGTCTCTGTAGAATTACATTAGTCATTTTAACAAACAAAAGTCTTTACAAATAGGCAAATGAAAGTATGATTTGCTAACAAACATAAAATGGATTTTGCAAACAGGCGGTGTTTACACCTGGCTACTGCATGGAGAAGAGTATTCTCTTGTTAATAAATATGATTTAAAATGACCTTACTCTTACACCTTGGAGAAGGAAAATGGCAACCCACTCCAGTACTCTTGCCTAGAAAATCCCATGGATGGAGGAGCCTGGTGCAGGCTACTGCCCATGGGGTCACAAAGAGTCGGACACGACTGAGCGATTCCACTTACTCTTACACCAAGTGAACATGGTGAGAAGACACAAAGAAGTGAAAATATGGATCCTACCTAGAGTGGTTAAACATCTAGTTTGAAACTCATACATGCAGACATCATGAGGCGGATTGAAGGAGCGCGATCTGTAGTGAAGCTTATCATGAGTGATCAGTGAGGACAAGCTGATGTGGTCCCTGTCAGCCCTGGAGTTGTCTTTAAGGTGCTTTCTCCTAATTCTGCATGTAAGTCTCAAAGTGTTTACACTTGAAAAAGCTAGAGTTAGAACCAGGATATGTGATATTACAACTGTGATTAAAGAAATGTAAGCAAATTTTTTGTTTGTTTCTTGAGGTAACAATGGAATTTTACTCAGCCATAAAAATATGAAATAATGCCATTTGCCAATAACATGGACAAACCTAGAGATTGTCTTGCTGAGTGAAGTGCATTAGACAGAGAAAGACAAATATATCATATTGCTTACAAATGGAATCTCAAAGCATGGTACAAATGAACTTTTTACAAAACAGAAATAGAGTCACAGATGTAGGAAAAAAAACTTAGGGTTACCAAGGGGGAAAGAGTGAGGGGAGGGGTAAACTGGAAGACTGGGATTGACATATATACACTACTATGTATAAGATAGATAACCAGTGAGGGACAGTGAGCAGAGGTACCTCTGCTCAATATTTTGTAATGACCTATATGGGGAAAAAGATCTAAAAAAGAACAGATATACATTTATGCATAATTAATTCACTTTGCTGTACAGCAGAAACTAACATAACTTTGTAAAACAATTGTACGCCAATAAAAAAGCGTCCATGGGATTTTCCAGGCAAGAGTACTGGAGTGGGGTGCCACTGCCTTCTCCATATATACACTACTATGTATAAAATAGATAACCAGTGAGGGACAGGGAGCAGAGGGGACTCTGCTCAATATTTTGTAATGACCTATATGGGGAAAAAGATCTAAAAAAGAACAGATACACATTTATGCATAATTAATTCACTTTGCTGTACAGCAGAAACTAACATAACTTTGTAAAACAATTGTACGCCAATAAAAAGCAATTTAAAAAAAAGAAATGTATGAGGTGATATTGTTGTTTTAATGTCGCTAAATCATGTCTGACTCTTTGAGACCCCATGGACTGTAGCCCGCCAGGCTCCTCTGTCCAGGGAATTTCCCAGGCAAGAATACTAGAGTTTCTTGCCATTCCTTCTCCCTGGGATCTTCCAGACCCAGGGATCGAACCTGTGCCTCTTGCAACTCCTGCATTGGCAGGCGGATTCTTTACCACTGAGCTGCCTGGAAAGCCCCTGAGTTGGTATGGTCAGTTCAGTTTAGTCACTCAGTCGTGTCCAGCTCTTTGCGACCCCATGGACTGCAGCACGCCAGGCCTCCCTGTCCATCACCAACTCCTGAAGTTTACCCACACTCATGTCCATTGAGTTGGTGATGCCATCCAACCATCTCATCCTCTTTTGTCCCCTTCTGCTCTTAATCTTTCCCAGCATCAGGGTCTTTTCCAATGAGTCAGTACTTTGCATCAAGTGGTCAAAGTATCAGAGTTTCAGCTTCAGCATCAGTCCTTTCAATGAATATCCAGGACTGATTTCCTTTAGGATGGACTGGTTGAATCTCCTTGCTGTCCAAGGGACTCTCAAGGTGGTATGGTAGCATACTATTAAATGTGTTTATATCACAATTCAAAGGACAGCCTCTGACAGTGTATGGAAATCTATAAAAGAACTGATAGACTTACCAAAATTACTAAAATGGACAATAATACAACTTTTAAATTTTTTAATTTTTCATTACTAGAATATATATTTCCATTTCATTATGTAGAATAAAGTGCTATTTCTTGAGTTTGTGCTTTGTCAACTGTATATTTAAATGAGTGTTAAAAATCAAAGGCATCCTGTCAGTGTTTTCCTTTCTTAGTGGCACATAAATTAATGAAGTTGTCTTAAAATAGATGGTATCTTGTAACATCAAAGTTGGAGTTATTATTACATTAGAAAAGAGTTCTGAGAAAAAACAAGTTTTGGAAATGTGATGTTAAACAAGGTTAAAGGGGTCAATTTATGCAGACTTTCTTACAGTTTTTCAACTCCTAGCTTGCCTTGTAAACCTCTAACAGAAGGCAATTTTTATATAATGTTTTCTAACTTACTTCACCATAAAGCCCTTGTCTATAGCAACTTACATAGGACTAGGCAAAGTGTGAAACAGACTTTGGAAATTTTTAGTGTAAGCATAGAATCTTCTAGAAGTCCTGAGCAAGACATAAAGGAGCAAAGAGGCAAATTAGGATCATAAAAATTGCTCACATTTGAGCCCAGTGGGTATTATGTAATATGGTGGGATTTTAAATTTTCTATAAATGACCATAACTTTCTGAATGAGAAAACTCCACAGTTTTCTACCTGGAAATGATTTCAAGGATGTTCACTCTTTTTTTAACTAATTTTTACTGGAGTATAGTTGCTTTAAGATGTGGTAGTTTCTACTGTACAGCAAAGTGAGTCATCCACACATAGACGTGTATCCCCTCCCTTTTGGACTTCCTGTGGGTTCAGGTCACCACAGTGCACTAAATAGAATTCCCTGTGCTATAAAGGATGTTCTCATTAGTTATCTATTTTAACATAGTATCAATAGTGTTTGCATGTCAATCCCAGCCCCCCAGTTCCTCCCACTCTGCCCTTTCCCCCTTGGTATCCATATATTTGTTCTTTATTATCTCTACCATTTTTCTGGATTCCAGAAGTTCACTATTTTTAAGAGAGTACCCATCCCCCACACGTGACTCTGGGCAGGCTGTGATTTAGAAGTCTATGTCTTACCCTTAAGAAACTAAAATCTAATATAGTAGTCATGTATAAGTAATGAACAGAAATGTTTCCAAAATGCTTCAACAAATCCCTAGGTGCTTCAGGATATCCAGGGAGAAAAATACTGTACACTTGACTTCTACGCCGTAAGCATTAAAACTATGTTCATACGGGGCATTTATTTGCAGGTGTCATTTTCCTGAACTCTGATTCTCAGGTTGTATTTCTAGAGTTGCCTGTGGCTTTTCCAGTGTAAATGGCAGCTCTTTAAAACCTCTGATCCTTTTATTAGGATAACAAAGGAAACTCCTGGATTGAAATATAAGTATCCCCCTAGCTTTGTCAGAAAATAAATGATGGATGTGGCTTATGTGTCTTGAACAGGAAAGGATCAAAATCATTTTATTCAAATGAAAAAACAAAACTCTGTGTTGTTTCAATCATTGAAAGAATCCACACCAGGACTGTCAAGTCATGTTTCATTTACATACTTTTGTCTCACTTTTCCCTTTTAAAAATCTTAATAATAGAAGAGAAGCTGTCCCTTTGATAGTTGAATGAGTAGATAGTACATTGTGGCATTTGATATTCCAAGGTACATGAATTTGGCATCAGGATTAGTTTCTTAAGCACTTTATTCCTAGGATTCTTGGGTATGTACATTGTGAATTTGTCAGTAGCCATCAGACTGTGTATTATTGGCAGGAATAAACTGGCTTGCTAAAAGTAGCAAAGAGAATTCTTGTGTCTGAAGTTCATAACTTCATTGTTTCCTTTTAGTGAAATCACTTACTAAAATTCATTCATGCCACAAGTTTTTTATTAAATCCTACTGCCTGCTTGTTAGGCAATAGTCTTGGTGCTTGAGATTCATCAGTGAACAAAACAGATAAAAATTCTTATTGCTTGTGCAGGTGACTGTCTAGCCCAGCAACACAGATAATAAATAATAAACATAAGCAATAAGTAAATTACATTCTACATAAAGTAGTGTGAAAAAGAAAGAGTAGATCAGGATAGAGGGAGGAATTATTTAACACCAGGTGTATCCATCCATTTATTCAACACATGGTAAGTGCCACATCTAATAGTACACACTGGGATGTGGTGGCAAGCAACCCAGGGAAGAGTCCCCGTCTTCAGGTGGTGTATGTCTGTTCTCCTGGGAGACACAGCCATCAGTCAAATAAACAAACACCCTCCTCTCCTCCACTCTCTTCCCCAACTTGCTCTTTCAGCATAGACTTATCACCCTTTAATATATTTCAGACTTTACTCACATATTTTATTTCTTCTCTAGCTCCTCCCACTAGATTATAAGCTTCTTTAGAAAAGTAGTTGATGTCTACTCTCCATCTGTATGGCCAGTATGTAAAACAATGCCTGACTCCTAGTCGACATTCGATATAGATCTATTTTTTTGAGTGAATTGACAAAATAATTACCAAAAAGACACGTCGACTACATTTGCTTGGGTTTCCACTTCCATTGTTGTGTAGGAATTTCACTGTTGAAAAACAGAACTAATCATCCCTAATACCATTCCTCACAATAATAGCAATGAAGTAAAATGCAAAAGTGTCTAGCATTAAAGAAAACTAACTTGATAATGCATAGTTACAGAAACAGAATGGTACAGCAAAAAACAAAAAAATCACAAAAAGTTGAGAGTAAATTTTATCTTTATTATCTAATAGGGTAGGACATGATTATTGTGATGCTACTTTGAAAATAACAGAACACAGTAGTTTAAATGAGAGTTTTCGGAAAGGAGAAGTGGAGACTTAAATTATCAATAATTTTTGTAGCAAGCCATAAAAGAGAAAATATAAATGGTGAATAAACCTTTGTTTCTTCATAGAATTATGAAGCAAAGCTTCAGCATCAGTCCTTTCAATGAATATCCAGGACTGATTTCCTTTAGGATGGACTGGTTGGATCTCCTTGCTGTCCAAGGGACTCTCAAGGGACTCTTAAGGTGGTATGGTAGCATACTATTAAATGTGTTTATATCACAATTCAAAGGACAGCCTCTGACAGTGTGTGGAAATCTATAAAACAATTGATAGACTTACCAAAATTACTAAAATGGACAATAATGCAACTTTTAAAGTTTTTAATTTTTCATTGCTAGAATATATATTTCCATTTCATTATGTAGAATAAAGTGCTATTTCTTGAGTTTGTGCTTTGTCAACTGTATATTTAAATGAGTCTTAAAAATCAAAGGCATCCTGTCAGTGTTTTCCTTTCTTAGTGGCACATAAATTAATGAGTTGTCTTAAAATAGATGGTATCTTGTAACATCAAAGATGGAGTTATTATTACATTAGAAAAGAGTTCTGAGAAAAAACAAGTTTTGGAAATGTGATGTTAAACAAGGTTAAAGGGGTCAATTTATGCAGACTTTCTTACAGTTTTTAAAATCCTAGCTTGCCTTGTAAACCTCTAACAGAAGGCAATTTTTATATAATGTTTTCTAATTTACTTCACCATAAAGCCCTTGTCTATAGCAACTTACATAGGACTAGGCAAAGTGTGAAACAGACTTTGGAAATTTTTAGTGTAAGCATAGAATCTTCTAGAAGTCCCGAGCAAGATATAAAGGAGCAAAGAGGCAAATTAGGATCATAAAAATTGCTCACATTTGAGCCCAGTGGGTGTTATGTAATATGGTGGGATTTTAAATTTTCTATAAATGACCATCACTTTCTGAATGAGAAAAACCTACAGTTTTCTACCTGGAAATGATTTCAAGTATGTTCACTCTTTTTTTAACTAATTTTTACTGGAGTGTAGTTGCTTTAAGATGTGGTAGCTTCTACTGTACAGCAAAGTGAGTCATCCACACATAGACGTATATCCCCTCCCTTTTGGACTTCCTGTGGGTTCAGGTCGCCACAGTGCACTAAATAGAATCCCCTGTGCTATATAGGACGTTCTCATTAGCTATCTATTTTAACATAGTATCAATAGTGTTTGCATGTCAGTCCCAGCCCCCCAGTTCCTCCCACTCTGCCCTTTCCCCCTTGGTATCCATATATTTGTTCTTTATCATCTCTACCATTTTCCAGATTCCACAAGTTCACTATTTTTCAGAGAGTACCCATCCCCCACACATGACTCTGGGCAGGCTGTGATTTAGAAGTCAATGTCTTGCCCTTAAGAAACTAAAATCTAATATAGTAGTCATGTATAAGTAATGAACAGAAATGTTTCCAAAATGCTTCAACAAATCCCTAGGTGCTTCAGGATATCCAGGGAGAAAAATACTGTACACCTGATTTCTACGCCGTAAGCATTAAAACTATGTTCATACGGGGCATTTATTTGCAGGTGTCATTTTCCTGAACTCTGATTCTCAGGTTGTATTTCTAGAGTTGCCTGTGGCTTTTCCAGTGTAAATGGCAGCTCTTTAAAACCTCTGATCCTTTTATTAGGATAACAAAGGAAACTCCTGGATTGAAATATAAGTATCCCCCTAGCTTTGTCAGAAAATAAATGATGGGTGTGGCTTATGTGTCTTGAACAGGAAAGGATCAAAATCATTTTATTCAAATGAAAAAACAAAACTCTGTGTTGTTTCAATCATTGAAAGAATCCACACCAGGACTGTCAAGTCATGTTTCATTTACATACTTTTCTCTCACTTTTCCCTTTTAAAAATCTTAATAATAGAAGAGAAGCTGTCTCTTTGATAGTTGAATGAGTAGATAGTACATTGTGGCATTTGATATTCCAAGGTACATGAATTTGGCATCAGGATTAGTTTCTTAAGCATTTTATTCCTAGGATTCTTGGGTACGTACATTGTGAATTTGTCAGTAGCCATCAGACTGTATGTTATTGGCAGGAATAAACTGGCTTGCTAAACGTAGCAAACAGAATTCTTGTGTCTGAAGTTCATAACTTCATTGTTTCCTTTTAGTGAATCACTTACTAAAATTCATTCATGCAACAAGCTTTTTATTAAATCCTACTGCCTGCTTGTTAGGCAATAGTCTTGGTGCTTGAGATTCATCAGTGAACAAAACGGATAAAAATTCTTATTACTTGTGCAGGTGACCGTCTAGCCCAGCAACACAGATAATAAATAATAAACATAAGCAATATGTTTAATAAGCAATAATAAGTAAATTACATTCTACATAAAGTCGTGTGAAAAAGAAAGAGTAGATCAGGATAGGGGGAGGAATTATTTAACACCGGGTGTATCCATCCATTTATTCAACACATGGTAAGTGCCACATCTAATGGTACACACTGGGATATGGTGGCAAGCAACACAGGAAAGAGTCCCCGTCTTCAGGTAGTGTATGTCTGTTCTCCTGGGAGACACAGCCATCAGTCAAATAAACAAACACCCTCCTCTCCTCTACTCTCTTCCCCGACTTGCTCTTTCAGCATAGACTTATCACCCTTTAATATATTTCATACTTTACTCACATATTTTATTTCTTCTCTAGCTCCTCCCACTAGATTAGAAGCTTCTTTAGAAAAGTAGTTGATGTCTACTCTCCATCTGTATGGCCAGCATGTAAAACTAGTCGACATTCGATAACAGATCTATTTTTTTGAGTGAATTGACAAAATAATTACCAAAAAGACACGTCAACTACATTTGCTTGGGTTTCCACTTCCACTGTTGTGTAGGAATTTCACTGTTTAAAAACAGAACTAATCATCCCTAATACCATTCCTCACAATAATAGCAATGATGTAAAATGCAAAAGTGTCTATCTAGCATTAAAGAAAACTTAACTTGATAATGCATAGTTACAGAAACAGAATGGTACAGCAAAAACCAAAAAAAATCACAAAAAGTTGAGAGTAAATTTTATCTTTATTATCTAACAGGGTAGAATATAATTATTGTGATGCTACTTTGAAAATAACAGAACACAGTAGTTTAAATGAGAGTTTTCAGAAAGGAGAAGTGGAGACTTAAATTATGAATAATTTTTGTAGCAAGCCATAAAAGAGAAAATATAAATGGTGAATAAACCTTTGTTTCTTCATAGAATTATGAAGCAAAATGTACTATCACATCCTTGGGTATCTTAAGAAACTCTCCAGTTTGGCAGAGGAAGAATTGTGCTTCTTTAAAGGTAAGTTTTTCTTAAGTATTTTATTGGTTGTAGCACTCTTGCCTGGAAAATCCCATGGACAAAGGAGCCTGGTGGGCTGCAGGCTACCATGGGGTCGCTAAGAGTCGGACACGACTGAGCGACTTCACTTTCACTTTTCACTTTAATGCATTGGAGAAGGAAATGGCAACCCACTCCAGTGTTCTTGCCTGGAGAATCCCAGGGATGGCAAGAGCCTGGTGGGCTGCTGTCTATGGGGTCGCACAGTCAGACACGATGGAAGCGACTTAGCAGCAGCAGCAGCATCTCTGTGAAGTCCATTGACTGACTGACTAGATATGACAATATGAAACACGTGACAGCCAGGGTTGTCCTTGGGAATGAGGACAACTCATTTACTTACCTTGAACTCATTTAATTACCTTTCCATTTTATATCTGTGATTAGAAATTTCCTGCCCCTCTCAAACTTTCTACAATCCTATACTATTCTTTTTCAATTGAGTTATGCAACTTTGAATAAAATCAATCTTAACAACTGAAAAGGTGTAAGAAAATAACAAATGGTCATTTAAAATATCTATATATTCACTCTTTGCAGAAACCCTTTAGCTGTTAATCCTTTAGCTTTCTCCACTTATTAGTGGAGAAAGTGAAAGTGTTAGTTGCTTAGTGGTTTCTGACCCTGCAGCCCCATGAACCGTACCCACCAGGCTCCTCTATCCATGGAATTCTCCAAGCAAGAATATAGGAGTGGGTTGCCATTCCCTTTTCCAGGGAATCTTCCTGATCCAGGGATTGAACCCCGGTCTCCCACACTGCAGGGCAGATTCTTTACCATCTGAGCCACGAGGGAAGCCTGTAGTATCTTATCTAATGAACCAAATAGAAATAAAATTTATCTTTCAGAATAAACATCCAAAAACAATTTTCAACATGACATATTAATTTCTCTGGAAACAATACTTTAAGAATTAAAGTCTCTTCAGCCTTAAGAGTTGTGAAAGACTGGGGAGTAATTTCAATTGAACAACTAAATTCTAAACAACTGTGGGAAAGAATGTTTTTATAACCAAGGTTTAAAAAGTAAAGCAAAACTTGGATTTTCCTTAATTATCTGAAACTATATTCTTGTGTCACCACTACCAGAAATTCCAGAGGCTCCATTTCAGCAAAAATGATGGCAAAACTCATTAGTCATAGACTGATTTTGTCTCTAATATGTGTCCCACTGCTACTGCTACTAAGTTGCTTCAGTCATGTCCGACTCTGTGCGACCCCGTGGACTGTAGCCTACCAGACTCCTCCGTCCATGGGATTTTCCAGGCAAGAGTACTGGAGTGGGTTGCCATTGCCTTCTCCTAACATCCCTCTATTTTAAGGTTTTCCTGATTGGAATAATCAATCCCCTCTGGCACCTAGAAGGTAGGGAATTATCGCATATAACACCCACATTATCTACTACTCATTCAGACTTAAGAGCAACAAAATGTAGCCGTTCAGACCAGGTCGTCCCAAAACATGCCTCATTGGAATGTTAGCTATTTTGACTTGAAGCCACTTTAAAAGCAGCAGATGAAGCAGGACACTTTGATCTTCCTTTTTTCTTCTGGAAAGGAGGAGACAAAAATCGCAGGTGAAAGGTACCTTCTCTGTATCAGGAGGAAAGAAGACATTCTTATCACCAGAGATGGGAAGTTAAGGCTGAGAGAAATCTGTACCAATGAGCTTCTTAAACTAACCCTCATCTTCCTCGTTGCGTTTCCAGAAATCACTGCGCTAGCCCAAACCCCTTGGCCTTGTCACGTCTTCACACTTTACTATCCTTTGTCCAACCCAAGCCATAAGCTCTAATTGCTTCTTTGGGTCTTCATTTTCCTGGGAAGCTGCCCATGTATATGTAAAAATAAAATATAGCCTTTTTATTAAATTTGCTTTTCTCTTCTTCAATTTTTGTTCAGAGCTGTAAGAGTTAACTGAGCATTTCAAAGGTCACAGTCACGGGTGTCACGAAGCTATGATCTCCCTGCAGGGAGGAGTTTGCAGTGACTGTGTAGGTGGGGAGGATAAGTGGAGAGGTTCTTCCCTCCCTTTTTCCTTGGACTCCGTGCTTGTGCACTTCCCAGCACCTGGACGGTGGCTGGACTGTTTCTTCCTGTCCTTTCACATAGAACCATGGCTCCACATGTTACATTCTTGGTACTTTTATTATCCGTCTCTGAGTCCCACACCTTTTCCTGCCCTAGAACTAGGTACATAGATGCCTGTGTCCAAAAGACTGTCATTTGAATCCATCCCATCCTGAAGTTTCCTGGCATAAAGGGATGCATGTGTAGGGCTACCAGCCAGTTGCTGTTGATCAGTCGCTAAGTCATGCCTGACTGTTTGCAACCCCATGGATTGTAGCCTTCCAGGCTCCTCTATCCATGGGATTTTTTAGGCAAGAATACTGGAGTGGCCTGCCATCTCCAGAGGATCTTCCTGACTCAGGGATCAACACTGGCAGGCGGATTCTTTACCGCTGAGCCACCAGGGAAGTTCTCCCTTGCCTGGAAGAGAGAGTAAAATCCAAAAGCACCATTTAGACCATTTGTTTCAATCCTACCTCCCAGGCCTTGGGCAGCAAATGTCTTTCAGTCCTTTCAACCTGTCAGCTACTGGTTTCTGTGACCTTCTCTCAAATCCTGTCAGCTTATGGAGATCTCCTCTGTCTCTCCCAGCAAATCATGTTTCAAACAGGAGCCCATCCTTGTCAGCAAAACTGATACATTTTTGCTTCCATATTTCTTCATTGTTATCCAGAAGCAACTATGAAGCTTCTAGAGCAGAGATCAGGTATCATTTTCATTACTGACTAATCAGTCATGTCCGACTCTGTGCGACCCCGTGGACTGTAGCCTACCAGACTCCTCCGTCCATGGGATTTTCCAGGCAAGAGTACTGGAGTGGGTTGCCATTGCCTTCTCCTAACATCCCTCTATTTTAAGGTTTTCCTGATTGGAATAATCAATCCCCTCTGGCACCTAGAAGGTAGGGAATTATCGCATATAACACCCACATTATCTACTACTCATTCAGACTTAAGAGCAACAAAATGTAGCCGTTCAGACCAGGTCGTCCCAAAACATGCCTCATTGGAATGTTAGCTATTTTGACTTGAAGCCACTTTAAAAGCAGCAGATGAAGCAGGACACTTTGATCTTCCTTTTTTCTTCTGGAAAGGAGGAGACAAAAATCGCAGGTGAAAGGTACCTTCTCTGTATCAGGAGGAAAGAAGACATTCTTATCACCAGAGATGGGAAGTTAAGGCTGAGAGAAATCTGTACCAATGAGCTTCTTAAACTAACCCTCATCTTCCTCGTTGCGTTTCCAGAAATCACTGCGCTAGCCCAAACCCCTTGGCCTTGTCACGTCTTCACACTTTACTATCCTTTGTCCAACCCAAGCCATAAGCTCTAATTGCTTCTTTGGGTCTTCATTTTCCTGGGAAGCTGCCCATGTATATGTAAAAATAAAATATAGCCTTTTTATTAAATTTGCTTTTCTCTTCTTCAATTTTTGTTCAGAGCTGTAAGAGTTAACTGAGCATTTCAAAGGTCACAGTCACGGGTGTCACGAAGCTATGATCTCCCTGCAGGGAGGAGTTTGCAGTGACTGTGTAGGTGGGGAGGATAAGTGGAGAGGTTCTTCCCTCCCTTTTTCCTTGGACTCCGTGCTTGTGCACTTCCCAGCACCTGGACGGTGGCTGGACTGTTTCTTCCTGTCCTTTCACATAGAACCATGGCTCCACATGTTACATTCTTGGTACTTTTATTATCCGTCTCTGAGTCCCACACCTTTTCCTGCCCTAGAACTAGGTACATAGATGCCTGTGTCCAAAAGACTGTCATTTGAATCCATCCCATCCTGAAGTTTCCTGGCATAAAGGGATGCATGTGTAGGGCTACCAGCCAGTTGCTGTTGATCAGTCGCTAAGTCATGCCTGACTGTTTGCAACCCCATGGATTGTAGCCTTCCAGGCTCCTCCATCCATGGGATTTTTTAGGCAAGAATACTGGAGTGGCCTGCCATCTCCAGAGGATCTTCCTGACTCAGGGATCAACACTGGCAGGCGGATTCTTTACCGCTGAGCCACCAGGGAAGTTCTCCCTTGCCTGGAAGAGAGAGTAAAATCCAAAAGCACCATTTAGACCATTTGTTTCAATCCTACCTCCCAGGCCTTGGGCAGCAAATGTCTTTCAGTCCTTTCAACCTGTCAGCTACTGGTTTCTGTGACCTTCTCTCAAATCCTGTCAGCTTATGGAGATCTCCTCTGTCTCTCCCAGCAAATCATGTTTCAAACAGGAGCCCATCCTTGTCAGCAAAACTGATACATTTTTGCTTCCATATTTCTTCATTGTTATCCAGAAGCAACTATGAAGCTTCTAGAGCAGAGATCAGGTATCATTTTCATTACTGACTATAGTGACTGCACCAGTTGCCCTCCCTCAGTTACCAGATTCTGTGTCTCCCAAACGGCAGTTCTTAATGTTGCTAAACCTGGACTTGGGTCCACTCATCATAAGTGCAGCAAAGCCAACCTTCTGACACTGGGTTGTAGTAAAGAAAAGTATAGCTTATCTGTAGGGCCCCAAACTTATATGCAGAATACATCATGAGAAACGCTGGGCTGAAAGAAGCACAAGCTGGAATCAAGATTGCCAGGAGAAATATCAATAACCTCAGATATGCAGATGACACCACCCTTATGGCAGAAAGTGAAGAGGAACTAAAAAGTCTCTTGATGAAAGTGAAAGTAGAGAGTGAAAAAGTTGGCTTAAAGCTCAACATTCAGAAAACGAAGATCATGGCATCCGGTCCCATCACTTCATGGGAAGTAGATGGGGAAACAGTGGAAACAGTGTCAGACTTTATTTTTCTGGGCTCCAAAATCACTGCAGATGGTGACAGCAGCCATGAAATTAAAAAATGCTTATTCCTTGGAAGGAAAGTTATGACCAACCTAGATAGCATATTAAAAAGCAGAGACATTACTTTGCCAACAAAGGTCCATCTAGTCAAGGCTATGGCTTTCCAGTAGTCATATATAGATGTGAGAGTTGGACTGTGAAGAAGGCTGAGTGCCGAAGAATTGATGCTTTTGAACTGTGGTGTTGGAGAAGACTCTTGAGAGTCCCTTGGACTGCAAGGAGATTCAACCAGTCCATCCTAAAGATCAGTCCTGGGTGTTCTTTGGAAGGAATGATGCTAAAGCTGAAACTCCAGTACTTTGGCCACCTCATGCG
>SJYT01078982.1:0-65030 GCA_006410635.1 Cephalophus harveyi
CCTGGGAAGTAGGGTCAAGTCAGAGAGAAAGAGCACAGTCATGTGCCTTTAGAGGAAGAAGCTTGGCCTGTTGAAGAGCTGAAAAAAAAGATACCAGCGTGGCGGAGACACACTGAGTAGAGGGGAGAGGACTGACCAGAGGGGAGAGGGATGAGAGGTGAGAATGGAAAGAAGACCGATGTGGAGGACCCACTTCCAAGCTGGCTGCTGGCAGGAGGCTTCAGTTCCTAGTCATATTCATATGGGCCTCTCCCAGGGTGCTGTGGGTCACTTCTAAATGCAATAGGAGTCCTTGAATTTTAGTAGAGAATCAGAAGGATGTTCTTCATATTTTGGGTTCATCAGCCTTGCCACTAAGTAGAAAACAGATGGTCAGTTTCGGCTGCTTTTTTCTTCCCCTTTTTGTCCTCTTATAGGGCCAAGTGTCTTTAGCTTTAGACCTTGCAACATGCAGTCACTCTTTTCCCCCCTACTATAAGAATATTGTTAAAACAATAAGCACTTTTTGAAAAATCCATCACTGAATGAGCCTAGCCAAAGTGAGAAGTTGAGACAATGATGGGGATGTTGGAGGAAGGAGATAGTTGCTATGGAGATATTCATCCTTATCTAGTAAGCATCTTTGCTTGGTTCTGTGTGTGTACACTCAGCCCTGTGGTTGCTCAGACACTGAGCAGCTAGATGAGATTACAACACACCCTCCAAGCCACAGGGGGAGCTGTCATCTTTCCACAATCTCAGGATATTGAACTCACCCTCAATAACATTCCTCAGGGTGCAGCATCCTCGAGTCACAAATGGTGGTTTTCATAAAAATATTTTAGGCAGAGGAAAAGTATGACATAAACCTAGTAGTGTTACCAGTTACTCTACACTTCAACAGAAATTGGTACTAGATTCTTTTGGGTGATATAATTAATCAGTGTTAGTACTCCATTGCCAGTAGAAAAGAAACCAACTCCAGCTAATACATGTAAAAAATAAATTTATTGGATGATGGCCAGGAGACTTGAGAAACTGAAGAGAATGTTGAATATAGAACTTTGGGGAGGGGGGTGGATAAAACATAAACCTAAAATCACCATCTGTCTATGAATTAAGATGTAGCATCTAATTTAGTGTCTTCAGATTGTCAATTCTGGAATGAATGGGTTTTATCATTCATTTTTGTTGTTTATTTTCCTTTTTTGTGACATTTTTATTCATATTAAAAATCTTAAGAGAGAGTTTCTCTAACTTAGCAGTATGTAGTTTCAGTTCAGTTCAGTCGCTCAGTCGTGTCGACTCTTTGTGACCCCATGAACCACAGCACGTCAGGCCTCCCTGTCCATCACCAACTCCCGGAGTTCACACAAACCCACGTCCATTGAGTCAGTGATGCTATCCAACCGTCTCATCCTCTGTTGTCCCCTTCTCCTCCTGACCTCAGTCTTTCCCAGCATGAGTGTCTTTTCAAATGAGTCAGCTCTTTGCATCAGGTGGCCAAAATATTGGAGTTTCAGCTTCAACATCAGTCCTTCCAATGAATATTCAGGACTGATTTCCTTTAGGATGAACTGGCTGGATCTCCTTGCAGTCCGAGGGACTCTCAAGAATCTTCTCCAACACCACAGTTCAAAGCATCAATTCTTCTGCGCTCCACTTTATAGTCCAACTCTCACATCCATACATAAGTACTGGAAAAACCATAGCCTTGACTAGACAGACCTTTGTTGACAAAGTAATGTCTCTGCTTTTTAATAGGCTGTCAAGGTTGATCATAACTTTCCTTCCAAGGAGTAAGTGTCTTTTAATTTCATGGCTGCAATCACCATCTGCAGTGATTTTGGAGCCTAGAAAAATAAAGTCAGCCACTGTTTGGAGAAGTAATATTTCAGAAGAAAATCAGGGTGCTGTTACCAGAAGTGATACTTTCCCTTCTCCTCTCAAATCCTTAAAGTTCAGCAGATAGGATATTGCATGTATGAAAGATATTAAATCTTAGGGAAAATGTCATTAAGGCTGTGGATTCTACGAATACAGTCAAGAAGACATTCAACTTACATATTCAAGTTAATTTATCAGTAAACTACAGAAAGTCACATGCTATGTCTTTCTATGTAATAAACCTCCAATTTAGAAATTATACCCATAGTAAATGCTTGAAACCAGTGGGTGTGGCCTGCTTAAATCTTCTTGCCATTTGAGTCCCTGAAAGTTCTACTTTAATCCAGAAGAGCCTTTAGCACATTCTTCCAATGTTGAATCAAATGAACTTTGATTTTAAGCGTACTTGACGTTTGCCTATTTTAGCCTCAGGATGGGTGGTGGTGTTGTTTAGTCATTAAGTCATGTCTGACTCTTGGTGACTCTGTGAACTTTAGCACTCCAGGTTTCCCTGTCCTTCACCATCTCCCGGAGTTGGCTCAAATTCATGTCCTTTGAGTCAGTGATGCCTGATGGATGTTATTATATATAAAACACAGCCATGTAAAAATGACTTAACTTCAGAGTTGATATTATTATTCATGTTATCATCTATATATATATATATATATATATATATATATACTGTGCTATACCCATTGAGTTGTATTGAAGATAATTCTCAATTGATTCCGACTGTCCCAGTCAAATACATTAGGATTGATTTCTTGAATTAGTTTAGAAATGGATTAGTTTCCATTAGAAAGAATGGATCAGCTAGGCTATTGGTCTTGTCTTTGACATACTTTGACAACCCAGCATTCTACATCAACATCATACTGGGTGCCTTTGTCTGCCTTCTCATTCCTTCCAGTTACTTAAAGAATAGTCATTTCCTTAACCTATTGGGCATTGTTGGAATGATAATAACTTATAAATTCAATCAGGAATTAAACTGTATCTATAGAAGCTGTAGTTCTTTGTGGCATAGGTAACACAATTTGGGTAGTCTTCCAAAATTTTCCAATTAAATTCCTTAGATGCTGTGAGATCTTTCCCTTTGTAAAAAACTTGGCATCATAAAGTTCTAGTCTTCTAACCACATGATCTCCACAGGGTAGAAGAATAGTGCTTCACAGTACAGTCTCAGAGTTCAGAGAGGCCAGAATTCAAATCCTAAAACCATTTTTCTGATCATGTGACTCTGGGAATTTTACTTTATTTCTTTGGGCCTCTGTTTCCTTGCTTTCAAATAAGTATAATAATAAGTGAGGTTAAATAATTATATACATGTTAAGTTCCTGTGTTTTGCACACAGTAAGAAATCAGAAAGTGTTTTAAGTTAGCAGCCGCCACTTCACTTTGCCCTTACAAGATGCTTTGTAAGATGTTCCCAGTCTCCTCTTATACAAACAGTCTTTGGTCATTTATTGTACTCATAAGAGAATCCATTGTCCCAGCCTTTTAAATAATGAATACTAGATGTTTTCTTCTGATGGTGACAAGGAAAGAGACCCCAGGGAGCAAGTGGGAACTATGCTACAGTCTTAATTCAAGTGTCATAATAAGGAAGAAAGTTAAAGTTTTGTTAGAGGCTGTATATGCTGTTACTAATCTGTGAAATAAAGGGCACTCAGATTTCTGCATTATTTAATCATATCAATATAAAGCTCCATAAAACTGTTTTAAATTCAGTGATGCATCATTCATCCAGTGTGCCAAAGAGGTTCATTTTAAATTAGCGTTATTTAACTGAAATCAAACCTATAAGGTAATGCTTAAGAGGAATAATAATAAAAACAAAACAACAACAATTATAAATAGATTGTACTCAGTGGGCCCTGAGTACTTTCCATGCATTATCTCACTTACTATCACACTAAGCAACATGGTTTTTAAAAGACATAAAAACATGCTCAGTCAGTTCAGTTCAGTCACTCAGTCATGTCCGACTCTTTGCAACCCCGTAAACTGCAGCACGCCAGGCCTCCCGGTCCATCACCAGCTCCCGGAGTTCACTCAGACTCACGTCCATCGAGTCGGTGATGCCATCCAGCCATCTCATCCTCGGTCGTCCCCTTCTCCTCCTGCCCCCAATCACCCTTAAATCTATTCCTCACTTCCACTGTATAATCATAAGGGATTTGATTTAGGTCATACCTGAATGGTCTAGTGGTTTTCCCTACTTTCTTCAATTTGAGTCTGAATTTGGCAATAAGGAGTTCATGATCTGAGCCACAGTCAGCTCCTGGTCCTGTTTTTGTTGACTGTATAGAGCTTCTCCATCTTTGGCTGCAAAGAATATAATCAATCTGATTTTGGTATTGACCATCTGGTGATGTCCATGTGTAGAGTCTTCTCTTGTGTTGTTGGAAGAGGGTGTTTGCTATGACCAGTGCATTTTCTTGGCAAAACTCTATTAGTCTTTGCCCTGCTTCATTTTGTACTCCAAGGCCAAATTTGCCTGTTACTCCAGGTATTTCTTGACTTTCTACTTTTGCATTCCAGTCCCCTATAATGAAAAGGACATCTTTTGGGGGTGTTAGTTCTAAAAACATGCTAAGAACATAGAAATTGAGGGGACAACAATCTGAGTTGAAATTCATGCTATGTAGCATCAGCCAGGTTATTCTTCATGTTATAGGAAGGGGGGCCCCTCCAGATCCCCAAGAGTGGGCTCTTGTCTAACACTCAGAAAAGAATTGTCTGAGGAGACATGTGCTGACAAAGCAAGAGACTTTATTGGAAGAGGGAGCCCAGAGGGAGAACAGCAGGTTAAGGGAACCCAGGAGAACTGCTCTGCTGTGTGGCTCGCACTCTTCGGTTTTATGTTGATGGGATTAGTTTCTGGGTTGCCTTTGGCCCATCATTCTGGCTCAGAGTCCTTCCTAGTGGCTCATGCATTGCTCAGCCAAGATGGATACTAGCAAGAGGGATTCTGGGAGGTGGATGGACACACAGTGTCTCCTTTTGACCTTTCCTGAACTCTTCCAGTTGGTGATGGCTTATTAGTTCTGTGTTCTTTACCAGGACCTCCTGTTGTAAA
This sequence comes from Cephalophus harveyi, assembly GCA_006410635.1. Lineage (NCBI taxonomy): Eukaryota > Metazoa > Chordata > Mammalia > Artiodactyla > Bovidae > Cephalophus > Cephalophus harveyi. The sequence continues at coordinate 4,952 of SJYT01078982.1, forward strand.
ACAACTCATGCAGATGATTACTAGAGAGCCTGGCCAGGGTGGGCGGTTTCAGTCAGTGTGCTTCCCCTAACACTGACATTCTACTTTTGCCATCTGGAAAAAAAGAATTATATAATTCCTGAAAAATGGAGGGTTGGAGAAAATCTAGGTGATGGAGTGTTTAAGTTTTTAGATAAAACACCAAAAAGCATGATCCATGGAAAAAATACCAATAAACTAGTCTTTACTAAAATAAAACATCTGGTCTGTGAATCACTTTGCTAAGAGAATGGAAAGATAAACTGCAGACTTAGAGAAAATATGTGCAAAACATATATCCAATAAAGCCATTAGAATCCTAGAAACTGACAACAGCAACTGCTGCCAAGTATGTGAAGCAACAGGAATTCTCTATTTACTGCTGCTGGAAATGGAAACTGGCCCAGCCACTTTGAGAAATGTTTGGCAGTTTGTTACAAAGCTAAACATTGTCTTACCATATGACCCAGCAATCATGTCCCTAGGATATATGCACAGCTGATTCTAAAGTTTATGTCCACACTAAAATGTGCACGTAAATATTTGTAGCAGCTTTATTCATAATCACTTCAAACTGGAAGATACCCTTCAACAGGTGAATATATAAACAAAATGTGATTTGTCTGTAACACAGACATAGCCATAAAGAGAAATGAGCTATCAAATCATGAAAAGATACAGAGAAGAGAAATGCATATTGCTCCATGAAAGAAAAGTTTACAGGCATGATTCTAACTGTATGACATTCATAAAAAGTAAAACTTCAGAGATCTTTAGGAACAGAAAATAGTTCAGTGATTGCCAGAGACAGAGAAGTTCAGAGTTGAATAGATAAAGCACAGGGGATTTTCAAATGTGGTGAAACTATTCTGTATGATTCTCCAATTGTGGATACATGACATTGTGCATTTATCAAAACTCATTTAAACTTACAAAAGAAAGAATAAATCTTAATGTTTACAAATATACAAAAGTCATTTGAGACGTCTACGTAATCCCAAATGAAAGCAAAAGTGATTTTAAAAACTATTTAATAAAACATAAAATAGACTCATTGAAAGGAGTGGGAAAGAAACAACAGTAATAAGTAATTTGGGGAATAAGGAAAGCTTGTAAAACAAAAGGTAAAAGAAGTGTGCATAAATACTGTACTTTAGCTGCTAATGATGTATCCACAAGAGTTAAATGTGTATAAAAACGTGTACATGGTAAGTGAAAAGTGTTAGTAACTCAGTCGGGTCCAGCTCTTTGCGACTCCATAGACTGTAGCTCACCAGGCTCCTCTGTCCATTGGATTCTTCAGGCAAGAATACTGGAGTGGATTGCCATTCCCTTCTCCAGAGGATCTTCCTGACCCAGGGATAGAGCTCAGGTCTCCCGCATTGAAAGCAGATTCTTTACGTTCTGAGCCACCTAAACACACATGTATTTTCCTGCACTAGTGCTGAGTACATCTAATGCTCAGATTTTGGTTCCTAATGCCACTATCTGATAAAAGAATCCAGGAATCTTTGATGAAATGGCTAAATCAAGGATTGGGGCAGAAAATAAGCAAGATGAGCCTAGGACATCTTACAGTGCCAGAAAGTGAGGAAGTGCACAAGAAACCAAACATCCCACACTGAGTCAAAAAAGATCATAGACACTAATTGAAAGAACTCCCAATGAGCAAAACTGGGGGGTGGAATTTGAGCAAGAAAATAAAGTAGTAGTGCATTGTAACCCAAAGTTTAAAATATCTGTGAGTCCACAGTGTTTTCTGTTTCTGTGGGCATATGCTAAATTGCTTCAGTTGTGTCTGACCCTTTGTAACCCCATGGAAAATTGAAAGAACTCCCAATGAGCAAAACTGGGGGGTGGAATTTGAGCAAGAAAATAAAGTAGTAGTGCATTGTAACCCAAAGTTTAAAATATCTGTGAGTCCACAGTGTTTTCTGTTTCTGTGGGCATATGCTAAATTGCTTCAGTTGTGTCTGACCCTTTGTAACCCCATGGATTGTAGCCCACCAGGCTCCTCTGTCCATGGGATTCTCCAGGAAAGAATATTGGAGTTGGTTGCCATTTCCTCCTCTAGGGGATCTTCCCAACCCAGGGATGCAACCCATGCTTCTTACGTCTCTTGCATTGGCAGGTGGGTTCTTTACCACTAGTGCTGCCTGGGAAGCCCCTATAAGCAAGTAACGGAATACATAAACACCTGGAAAAGAATAAAGAAATCTACTATGTAAAATAATTCCAAATAATTTATGTAGATACCGCCCCTCTCCTCAAGGAGATGGGTGCAAAACTCCCCATGCTTTAAGTGTGGGCTGTTTATAGTGATTTCCTTCTAAAGTGAACAGTGTAGAAAGGGTGACAAGGACCAGCAACTTTACAATGAAGAAACAGAGGCAACATTCCCTCAGCCAGGTGGCTGAGACTGACTCACACGGTGACGCCATGTTGAGAGTATGTCCCTGTGTTGTAAGAGATGAACACGAAACTTGGTCTCTGTGGTTTTCCTCTTCACAACTGGTAACCTCAGTCTTACCATTAGAAAAACATCTAAATTGAAGGATATTCTACAAATTATATGACTGGTACTCTTCAAATCTGTCAAGATAATGAGAAAACAAGGAAAAACTTTTTCAGTCAAGGGAAACCTAAGAAAACATGATGCTTAAATGATAGGCATCCTGGAGGGGGTCCTAGAATAGAAAAAGGACATTGGGCATAAAACTAAGAAAATTTGATTAAGCTCTAGTTAATAATAAAGTGTCAGTATTGAATTACTAATTCCAACAAATGTACCATACTAATGAAAAATAATTATGTATAATAGCAAAACTGGAATGGAAGACAGAGGAACTCTACTATAGTCACAGTTTTTCTGTTCAAAAAAATAAGGTTAATTTTTTTTAACAGAGTTGGTATAAATGAGATAATGTATATTCCAAATATTTTACATGTATGGATTTATTTCATTTTTGATAAATGCACTTAATAACTCATAAAATCTTCATAATAACCCTGTGTATTGCCTAATTCAGACGGTAAAGCATCTGCCTACAATGAGCGAGACCCGAGTTCAATCCCTGGGTCAGGAAGATCCCCTGGAGAAGGAAGTGGCAATCCACTCCAGTATTCTTGCCTGAAGAATCCAATGGACAGAGGAGCCTGGTGAGCTACAGTCTATGGGGTCGCAAAGAGTCGGACATGACTGAGCGACTTCACTCATTATCATTTTTATTTTGAATGGTATTTAGATTGGAAGAAAATGAATACCCTTCACAGTAGACCTCTAAAAATAGGCTAAATGGTTTGTATTTGTATGGCTTTCTGGGGAGGGTCCAAAGCACTCACCATGTCTTCAGGCCTTTAAAAATTATGTTCCCCAGAAGTTGAATCAGCATCCTGCAGGACGTGATGTGATGGTCCAATGTTCCAGAATTAATTCAATGTAAAAAATTCCAGCTTTTCAATTATAAATGTAGAAGCCTAATAAAGAGTCCTAAAATTTCCATTTACATGTATTTAAATAAATGAAAAATTCAGGTTATCTTCTCAACATTGAATGACAAGTACCTTTAAGCTATGAATGCTGTTCTAAAGTCTCAGTTCATATCATGTTTTGATGGAATGATGCATTTAGGAGAATCAAATGTGACTTCTTAATATAGAGGTTATTACAATTTTTTAAAGGGAAAAAATGTACTGCTGATAATCCAGATTCTTATTTATTGTGGTTAGTTACCAAATTACCACATGCTTGTTGGGGAATAAGTAGCAGCTGCTCCTTTAGAGAACCTTCCCTGGTGGCTAAGCAGTAAAAGAATTGACCTGCAGTGCAGGAGATGTGGGTTCAATCGCTGGTTCGGGAAGATCCCCTGAAGGAGGAGATGCAACCCATTCTATGTTCTTACCTGGAAAACCCCATGGACAGAGGAGCCTGGTGGGCTACAGTCCATGGGGTTGTTGGTCTAGAGTTTATCATGTGCTCATCAGTCCCATTGTCTTGAAATTTTATATCTGTGTATAACTTTGTGCTTGATCCTATAGGGGTCCAGTTTATGAAAGCGAGTAACTCCTACCTTCAAATATTAAAGTGCATCCAGATAGAAGAGAGACAGAAGTTATTCTCTGGAGTGTTGGGGAGCAAAACTTATATAAAGGTTAACACTTACATTGACTTAAGTTTCAGCTTCATTAACCTGAGGCATGTATTGACTTATGAGGTGTAGATCTCTTCTGCCTGCAATAGCTGATGTAAAGGAGTATCTGAATTTGGGGTGGACTGAATGAATGGCCCCTGAATTTCTGTCACACTTTGAAGGTGTACAGTTGTTTCTCTGGTAACATCAGTTTCTTACCATCCATGACTATCACAAATATAACTTCATTTCATCTTCTCTAAATGTGAAATCCTTTCGAGTGTCCTTGATACTGCTGAAGGATGTCTAAATAGTACTGCTTAATTCCTAAGCATTCTTTTTTTTGAAATTATTTTAAACCAAGATGTTCTCTAAAAGGATTTATAACTTACCATTAGAAATCCTCTTCATTGCATTTTAGCACTTTAGGATTTTGTTGGGATTATGAAGGGGATTTCTTTTTATCACTAGGGAAATATGGTTGCAGCTATTATATCTTAAAAGTATAAATCGTACACATAGTTTGACAGTGAGGAATGAATTTATATTCCACACAGAACTAGGCTTCCTTATAACCCAAAGACATTTTTTAAAACAATTTTAATTTCACAAGAAGTATAATAAAAGAAAACCCAGGGGAGTTCAATCCACCTGTGAATGTAGTTTACTAATATATACATTATTGAATATCAAAATATAGTTTAGAAAGCACAGTACTTAGGAAGCAGTGCTGTTATAGCGCTCTGACTCTTCTCGTTCAGCTCTGTCAATAACAGTTGTACATAAATACAGGTTTCTATATAATCACTTACTCTAGTCCTGTTTCTGCATCCAGTCCCTTCAACCTGCTTTCTTATTGACTGTCAGATAAGAGCCACTCTTTGCCCTTGGGAGGTCCCACTTCTCACACGTGGCTGATTGCTTTCTTCTAGGCCTGCCAGAGAACGCTTCTCTCATATTTCACCTTTTAAATGGGTCATCTGATTCAGTCAGTTTCATCTCCAGGATGATCTCCCTTTTGATTAACTCAAAGTTAACTGATTAGTAATCTGTAATAGTGAATGCTATCCTATTATATTCACTGATGTTTCTCATGGTCAAGGGAAGAAATTCTACAACATGTATATACCAGGGAGCAGGAGCCTCGGGGACCACGCTCAATGCTTCCTGTCTCAGATAGGTACCAGGTTGGGCTCAACATTGGTTGTGAGTCTGGAGATTGTAGTTTGTTACCAGAACAAATAGAATACTTTGTACCTACTGGGCAAACTGAAAACAAGATCTTCAGCTGTTAACAAGGAAGTTTTGTCCTCTCCAACTATTTCTGGACTTAATAGGACAGTTGATAAGTTTCATATGGCCCCTTAGTTATTTATTAATTGTGTTATTTACCTGTGGCTTCATTACACAAGTGACAATACAAACTGTAGTAGAGCATGAATTAGACCTTTGAAACAAGCCAGTCTTAATTAGAAAAAATGCCATTTAGCTTTTAAATTCAGTTAATTTATTAACTCAGTAAGACAAACTATTGTATGTCACTGGGACAGGTACCCTCAAAGAGCTTATAATTTTGTAACATAAACATGCAAACAGTATCTTCACTACAAGGCTGGATGATGTCAGTGCGACATAAGTGAGCATACAAATTGTCCTCCTGAGTGAACAAATCAGAGAAAGACAAATAGCCTATATCACTTATATGTGGAATCTTAAAAAAAAGGAGAGTACAAATGAATTTATCTGTAAAACAGAAGGAGAATTACAGATGTAGAAAACAAACTTATGAATACTGGAGGGTAAGGAAGGGAGAGATAAATTGGGAGATTGGAGTTGACATGTACACACTGCTGTGTATAAAGCAGATAGCTAATAAGGACCTATGTATTAGTAAGGATGTGAAACTCTACTCAGTGCTCTGTGCTAACCTAAAAGGGAAGAAAATTTTTAAAAGTGGGGATATATGTATATATATGACTGATTTTGCTGCACAGCAGAAAATAACACATTGTAAATCAACTATACTCCCCCTTTTTTTTTTTTTTTTAAGTAAGTGAGATCTTGTGAATCTCAGATGCATGCATGAAGTCTCAGTGGTGTCGATGCCATGGACTGTACCACTAGGCTCCTTTGTCCATAGAATTCTCCAGGCAAGAATACTGGAGTGAGTTGCCATTTCCTGACCCAGGGATTGAACCCACATCTCCTGCATTGGCAGGCAGATTCACTTCGCCACCTGGGAAGTGGCTCTCAGATGAGGAGGTGCTTAATCAAACCAAGTTCATTCCCACAGATGTGGGGGCATGTGTACCAAGGCTGGCAGCAGAATAGGGTAGCAAATGTAATACTCACTACAGCTTGAAAGTGCAGAAAAGATGGAATTTCTTTAATTTGTTTATAATTAATATGGTCTTTTCCCTAAATCCTTTACCCACTTGTTAGTGCAGTGAAGAAGAACAACTCCAGGGGAATGTCCAGTCAGGTTTTACAATTTGTCTGATCTGTTCCCACAGTCTCTTTAGGGAGATTTCAGGACCTTGTACAGAAATGACCAGGGGAAAACACATTCAGCTTCTCGGGTTTCCACCATCACCTCCAAGATATTCTCCAGGATGGTGCGCACGTGGAAGGCACGGCTCTCTCAATCTCTTCATGGAGAAGATGAGTTGAGGCCCTTGGGTCATGGTGTCCTGGGCTCCTCTGTCCACTGAGTGATAGTTCTTCTTCACTTCTTCCTTGTTTGTACTGCTGGCTTTGGGAGTCTTGACCAGTCTCTCTTGTTTTCACTCGAGTGCATGGAACTCCTGGCTGACATAGCCTTACATTGTTCCTACCAGCATGGGTGCCTCTGCAGACCACCTGTGACCTCCATCAGGATCCTGCTTCCATGGTTTGCATTAGGGCCCGAGTCACAGAACTCTTACTCCTGCTAATGCACTCCTGTCAGAAGCCCCCCAGTCACATCCTCAGCAGCCTCTAGTCCTATCCCTACCACACAAGAATCAAGTGTGGCTCAGGGAGGCTACATCTGAGGGCTTCCCTCTACCTGCTCTCGTGTCGAACAATGTCCTCAAACTGGGGTGAGAAGCAGCCCAAAGACTGTCATGTTCCAGTACCAGATGCCAGTTTTCATTTGCTCATCTGATTACCTCCACTCATGGGGCTCTGGCTCGAGTGAACAATTAAGGCCCAGTTTCTCTCTCTTTCTCTTCTCTGCTCTCTTTCCTATCATTTACTAGGGCCCCAAAAGGATAGGTTTGTCCCTGCTCCTCTTTTGTCTGGATATTCTTTATATAAAACCCTAACACAAAGACTAGGTTGCCTCTTGATGTGTTAAAAGAGAAATAAAATAATTTCAACTGCATTTTCTCAAGAAAATAGCCTGGCTTGGATGGCAAGTGTTTTGCAAAAACATTTACTTTCATTTTTAATAATAGAAGCAAAAAGCTATCTTTCTCCACCACGTCTTGCTTCTGTCCCTACACTCCTGACACCCCTCCTCTTCTACCTCGAAGCAAATGGACGCACAAACAATTAAGGAAAAAGTAAAAAGAAAAAAAAAAAGTCAAACTGAAAAGAGAGAAAGCACATTCATGTCCTTAAAAATCATTTCAGAGAAGGTTATGTAGTATTTCAAAAGCTGAGTATTTAGGTAGAGAGAAGAGAATGAGCAAATACACAGTGGGAACATTTTCAATGAATAGAATACCCAATAAATAGGATATGACTGTGCTTTCTGATTCTTCTAACCTCTTAAGATGCACCACTAAAAATCATAAGAATTTGCCATATAAGCTGAACACAAAAATTGCTCCTGATTTGTGTAGTAGAATGAGAATTCACGGTATGTTTGTTGAACACAGAAATATAATAGGGAATGACACCTGGAGGTTGCTTTGGGGCCAATTGTCGAGAGCTGATTCCCTCAAGATGAATAACGGTTGGTCCTGAGCAAGCCAAAAATCCTCCAACTTTTTATTTTCGTGATTTTATTGAGGGTGAGAAGAATGCAAGAGAACGCCTGACTTATTTAAGCTTGTGCTTCTGATTTACAAGAGAAAAGCTCACCCATGCAGCACCATGCATTTTCAGAAGAACTGCAGGGAGCCTGAGGAATAAAGGCTGACAGGGTTCAGCTTGTCCTTTAGGGCAGACTTTATCTGATGTCATTGAGAAAGAAATCTGCTGTTAGATAATTGTTCTTTTCATAAGATAAATTTCATGCCAGAGAGGAAAGCACTATATTGTCCTTCCCATCTCCTCTTCTGATAGATCTTTATTTGCAGAATTTAAAGTAAGGCAGTTAGAGTTGGTCTTTACCTCATTGTCTCCTCCTCTGATGGCTTCTGAGGTCTTTGATGAGTTAGGGCTACTTTTCTCTGTATTTCCTTGCCTTCTCAACCCTGCTGTTTCTAGCCTAGTTTCTCTCTTTTTTTTTTTTTTTTCCCCTGGAGGGTATTCAGTATCGATTTGATCCATTAATGTCATTGAATTAATTTTCTTGAGTTTATTTGTATAGCATCATTTTCTTGTACAATCTTAATTTCTGACAGATGATTACTCCAATTCATACCTTAAGACTTTTTTTTTTTAACAATGAGGAGTATTTTTTTTTTTTAATATAACTTAGATTCTATTGAGCATCCTTAATGGTCACATTCATTTTTATCCTTAAGGCTTGATTTCCCCTTGGGAAGAAATCAAGACTTTCAGACCAAAGTTTGGTGATTACCATAGGTGATCAGGATGCACGGTCCTCTTTCTAGCTAAACTAGTCATTGTGATTTCCTTGAAGGCCTGTGAGATGATTTTTTAAACGCATTTCCAAAGTACTTAAGGGTGAGATAGCTACCTTTCAAAATTTTCACAAACACTTGGAAGGAAATCTCTGCCAAACTGCAAGCTGGGGTTTCCACTCAGTGTTTTTTTAAGAAGGGGGCACTTACTATGTCCCAGACACTATGCTAAGCACTTTATACACCTCGTGTTATTCAATAGAGTCATCCAGTATTTACAACTAAGGTAACTGAGCCATAGAGATAAAGCAACTTTAAAATCATTTCTTATTTGTTCAAGGGGTGTGTATTTGTATACATATATTGGGCTTGCCTACTGACTGAGATGGTAAAGAATCTGCCATCAGGGCAGGAGACCTGGGTTTGATCCCTGAGTCAGGGTGGTCCCATGGAGAAGGGAATGGCAACCCACTCCAGTATTCTCGCCTGGAGAATTCCATGAACAGAGGAGCCTGGTAAGCTAAAGTCCATGGGGTTTGCAAGGAATCATACATGACTGAGTGACTAACACATACACACATATATACACATGTATACACATGAGACTCCCATGCTCTATTCACGTCATAGCCATGCCCTTGCAATAAAAATCTGGCTTTGCAGACTTTCATCTACAAAGATGTAGATAGCATGCAAGCTGTCCCCCAAGCTTCCTAAGTGATGTCCCAAACATTTAGCCATTCAAGAGTTTTTTCCCCATGCCCACTGACAGGATGAGGAAGTTTAAATAATGGCAGGATTGTATCAGTAATGATTATTGATCTGGGGCCATGATGGATGCCAGTCAGGGAAAACAATTCATGACACAACCCAAGTTATTTGCAGCCTTGGGCTGAAATTTATGATGGATCAAAGCTCTCTGGGTTTCAAACTGATTTATTTTAATATCTGTATTTAAAATTGAGTACAAGGCAGTAGGGTCATGTTTCTGTGAATGCCTCAACATTAAATGATTTGATTAAACCTTAATCCATTGTTTTCTTTTTCCAGAATGTAGTTAATGAGAGTAAAATTTATTGAGCACCAATTTTATGGCCATTAACTATGTGAGCCTTGACAAACTGCTAGTATTTTAGAGTGTTTTATATCTCTCTTCTTGACCAATGTTTTCTGGTTGGCTGCTCACATTTGACATAAAGTCTAGAACACTTTAGAGAGATTTAAATGCATGTCTAAATCACATTCAGTAAATAAAGGTAGATGTAGGCAAATTTAAGACACGCTTACACAGAAGAATTAAGATTAATACTAGCACTGGTTCTTCTTCGAGTGGATTTCTTCCTCCCCAGTACTCTGACCCCCAGCTTATTAAGTTTAAGTTCAAACACAAGAGATTACACTGACTCTTTAGGGTTCCAGCTCTGACAAAGGAAATCATATCATTTATATAAATTTTAATTATTCTGTTTTTAAAAATTGTATCATCTAAGCTAAAGGACTGCTAATTTAATTTTAGTTTCTGTGGCTAATCCTTGGGCATTTTAGAAATCCAGATTTAGAGGGTATCAACTATGAGGTGTGTGTTGTTTCTTGACAAACTTTGTGGCCTGTGGCTTTCATTTCCAGGTAGAGCACACACTTCATAACAGAGCATCACGCAGAAGGACTGGCCACCAGTCACCTTTGTGCTGAGGTTCACAAGCTCTCATTTTTAACAATGCCCTTCATTGCTCTATGCCTCAATCTCCCTGTCTTTGAAATGAGCCTTTTATCCTGAATGATTCCTAAAAGGCCTTTAACTTGTATTCATAGTCAGTAGTAAAGAGGAAACTTTAGATTTGTAATGGGGCAGGTGGTAGAAGACAGGGTGAATGGGCCTGTAATTATGTGTCTTTGTGTTTCACATTTCAGAAACCTCTGGGTTCTGACACTTTATTTCTTTTTTGGGTGGCAGTTATATTGCTGGGTTCAACTTACATAGTCTTATGTGTGTGTGAGGGGACGCAAGTAGGAGTTTTCATTAGAATCTATACTTTCTAGTCAGGATCTTATGCTCATGTATTTATAGTGACTATTAGAGGATCATCTCTTTAAATTGACCTCCACCAAACAAATCCATGAGAGCAACAGTCAAAATAGATCACCTTATAGTTCCTGCCTGTGGTGGCAATATGGTACCACGGAAGGAGGGCCAGCTGGTGACCTTGAAAAGGTCACATCTCCTCTAAATATGTTTGCCCTTTCTGCCTCAGGGCATGGTTGCCAATAGTGATAAGAAATGCCTATTCCCTGAGCACCTGCCAGGCGCTGTATCAGGCATCCATCAGGCACAGTAGACGGCAGTGTGGGGAGAGAGCAGATCAGGGAGTCAGTCTCTTGGTTTAAGTCTTGCCTCTACTACTGACTGTGAGACCTCGAGCAGGCTATTTCATTTCTCTAAGCCTGACTTTCCACATCTTAAATTCTTTTTTGTCTTTGTTCTTACTGGGCAACCTGTGGAATCTTGAACAAGTTTTCTAATGCTGCTGAGCCTCCGATAACCCATCTCTGAAAGGGAAACAGTGATAATACCTGCATTTCAGGGTGGCCATGAACCAAATCAAATAGACATAACTCATATGAAAATTCTCTGGGAACCATCTGGCAAAATGGAGAGAAAAGATACTGTCATATGTCAGTTGACAGCATAGAGTGGTGATATGACTGAAAAATAGTTTCACCAAAAGGAGTAGTTATATCAGAACACTCCCTTGGCATGTGGTCAATAAAAAGAAAGAAAATTCAAGTTTTATTTTTAGAGTTCAATTTACTTACATTCAAAGACAGACAGACAGACGGATGGAAACATACTGTGATTTCCTTGGTGTCAAGCAGCCCACCTTTCCACACTGTTCCTTAGCATTCCTTGATTAGACAGTTAAAAGCAAGGAGTCAGGTTATAGCTCAGAATGAAATGGTTTCACGCCACGTACAAATGCTTTCCACTCCTCAGCAGACTGATAAGCTCAGAAGCGTTTGACACTCTGTCATGTTCATTAACAGAGAAACAGGACCAACCATGTTATCAGAACGACAGGGTTCCGGTCCCTGTGTCACTTGTTCAGAGGAGTGGCCCTCATGCTTCTGAGGGACGAAGTTTGATATGGGCATATGAACTATCACTTCAAAATATTTCCTCGCCCTGCTCCTCCTCACCTCTTACTCTCATCTGTGCCATTCTTTCTGTGAGGTTCCAACAGAGGAGAGACACATGTTTAGTCACTAAGTCATGTCCAACTCTTTGCGACCCCATGGACTGTAGCCCACCGGGCTCCTCTGTCCATGGCATTTCCAGGCAAGAGCGCTGTAGTGGGTTGCCATTCCCAGCTCCAGAGGATCTCCCCTCCCCACAGATGGAACCCCGTATCTCCTGCATTGAAAGGTGGATTCTTTACCACTGAGCCACCAGCATTAACAAAAATTAAACTTGTGATATATTATCTTTCACCTCAAGAAGCTTGTAATTTAAATGGGAAGGGAGATCTTAATCATTCCTTCCCGTCTTCTTTGGCCTCCTTCATTTTAGCTCCCGCTGTAGAGCACATTTGACAAGATACTTCAATGTATACTTGTTTCACTTAACACTCTGGACTTCCCTGAGATGAAGACACAGCATGAATTACTTTCATTGTTTTGAAGTCGGAAAAAGCTTGGTTTTTGGCCCAAGTCACAGATCCAGCAATTCTCAGAGACTGGTCACTTCCAACTCAGCCTCTCCTGATGCCAGTGCTTCCTCATTCTACCACACCCATCATGCCTATTCTTTAGAAAACAGTTCTTAGAAGAAACAGTGACCACCAGGAAGTGCCATCAGGAAGCCAACTAGGAGTTTGAAGGAGCAAAGTGTACCAATCTGTCCTAGTTGTTGTGGGGCACACGATAGAAGCTGATGCGTTCTCTGTCATTTAGAGAATTATTGTTGGGATGAAGGAGCCAAGATGTAAATGAATGGAACACTGATTTGCCTTGAGTCTGGAGTCAAGTGGTCATTGTTACTGGTGTCATTTAGTGTTTGAATATTTCAAGATTTTTTTTGGGGGGTATGCAAGTGGCAAATATCTAGTAAATCTGGCATATTCAAATATTATGTACCATATGATAATCATATATAGTGTATCATATAATTTTTAGTTATTTGCAAAATTAATATATTTCCTAAGAAATGTTTTTTTAAAGGCAGATTAGCTTGTAACTGAACTGAACTGAGCTTGTATCCTAACAATATCTGTTTTGGTTTCATACAACAGGAGTAGAACTAAAAATAAATAATATGTCATTAGATAATCTCACAATACATCCATTAATTTCCCTTTCTGCTAAAAAGCAGTGAAATTGTGGTTTAAGCTGCTTTAAAAACATTACATGAAAAATGAGGAGCAGGGATGAAGACAGATTAGAACATAATTACAGGGGCTGGAACTCAGCCAGGTTCTTTTATGCCTTGCCAAGTTGGAGACAGCCAACCTCCAGGTGAACTTGGAAGATGAGTACTTCAAGCTCAGAATGCCACCTCCCACATAGCAAGACTCCACGCAGCCAACTGGGGGAAATACTGACTCATAAAAGACTATCAAAGGGCAAAACTAAGTGTAAGACTGAATGGAAAATGGAAAAAAAAAAAAAAAAACCCACAATACTGATCACTTCTGTATTATAGCAGAGAGTGCTATATTTTTTCCCCAACTTTGGTCAGAGATATTAACTTTCTCTCTGCAGATCTGGCTTAAATCCTTGGTGAATTCCCAAACAGGGTGTGAATTTATCACTCAATATTGGGAGCATCTGGGGTTTTTCATTTTATTAAAATGATCTTTTTTTTTTTTTCCACCACAGATGCTCCATGGAGCAAGGTCTGTACATTATAAGTGAAAAGTGATTCCCAGAAGGAAATCTTTTATCTCGAGCTGTAACTTAAAGTTGAGCATGTACTTTATTTTGGAAGCTGCTTTGTGAAGAAAACAGCAAAAGGCTGAATGTAGAGACAGGTTGACAAATGCATTAGTATCTAGTTTGCAACTGGGTCTCAGGATGGCAAGACAAATCACAGCCTAATTCAGCAGGTGTATTTGAGGTTCACTCATGTGTAAAGATGGAAAAAATAAAATAGTGACCTGATTAGGTAGTTGTGGAAATAAAATGAGATCATGAGTGTAAAGAATCATCATGTCATCTGACATGGTGTAAACCCCTGATAAATATTAGCTGATAGAATATCAAGGTAGCCTGATAACTAGGCTTAAAAATATGTCTATGGAAAATAAATATGTTATCACCACACAGTTTCTGTTCTATACAGTGGTACCATATGGCTCTATACTTCTTGTTTCCTTTGCCCTGGTTCAACTGACTGGAATTTGTTTACCCACCCATGTCCCCTGTCATTCTATGAATGTTTCAAGAACTAGATTTATTCTTATTATCTACATTGCTAGTTCTCAGTATATACAAGTTTAGTTGACTTGAAAGCAATGGTTCTTTGTTTCTTAGGGAAATATACCAAGACTGGAATAAAACCATCTGATCTGATGTTAAGTGTGCAAGGGAAACAGACCAGGATGCACTGGGTCTTAGACCCAGTGCAGGTCTGTGGTTAAGTAAAAGTTGAAAGGAGGAGAAGAACTGGGAGAAATAAGGAAAAAGGGAATACTGTGGTGACTGTGTGCCAAAGGCTTGCCCCAGGAGAATGCATTTTGCCTGAAACAGTTTCCTCCTCTAACCCCATGGCTGCCTACCCTCTGCCCCCTCCCAATATGGCATCTGACTCAACTTTGGAAAACCAGGTGGCTTGATATTCATCAAAGTTGAGAAATCTTGGCTACTGACTTTATATTTTTGAACCAAGTAAGCACAAGAGTCTTAGCAACATTTTGTGTTGCAGTGTATTTGGAAGTCCTACTGAATGTTTCTTCACTGATTTTCTTTACTGGCAGTCAGGCACATAACTAGGATTTTCTATTGCTCTTTCTTATTTTTTTCAGTGTTCAAAAAAAAACAAGTTTTACCTCTGTGAAATAAACATGTGTAAGATATCCTTATATGCTAGCTAGAAAAATATGTAAATTCTTGGTAGGATGTCTAACTCTAAAACAGAAAATATACCTGTGGCTCTACAGTCTAAAATGTCATCTCCTCACCATTCATTTATAATTGAAACAGGGGAAAGTACCCCTACAGTAACCAAAGTACTAACACTCCAGTGTTGCAAACTACTTTGCAAATGTGGAAATATAGACTGAAATACAGCATGGCCAAACTCATTGTAATACAGTGACAAGGTTTTGTTTTGCAAATTATCAATCTTACTTTTTGGTGAATGGGGTAAAATGAAAACTAATAATGTTGAGATCATTGTCATGATTTTAGCAGCTCCTAATAATGTGCCTCTATTTTAGACCAAAGTTGTGCTGTTAATTCTTTCAAGTCAGATCTATTTCAGATGATAACTCCTCCACTTATACGTGCATTTAAAACCCCTTAATCCTCAGCTTCTTCATCTGTATCATGGAGATATTTATAGTGCCTGCCTCAAACAGCTATTTATGACAACTAAATGTGATAATGTATGTAAAATCCTTAGAACAGCAAATATATGGCAGTTTCTTTGTAAGTATCTTTCAGTCTTTATCTACTAAGTACCATCTCTAACCTCAAGAATCATATTTACTGTATTTTTCTCAGAGACAGTAAGGATGTTTTCGTCCACATCTTTGTTTATTTAAATACATGCATGTATTTGTGTATTTATGCAGATATATAAAAAGTGGAAGGTCTAATCCTTTCCACCAAGTGAACAAAAACTAGTTTTTGTAATATACTTTCCTGACATTTTATTATAAACATTTCAAATACTCAGAAAAATATAAAAATTATACAGTAAACACCCATTACCAACACGTAGCTCATGCACTTACCGTTTTATTATGTTTGCTTTACCACATTTCAGTCAGTCTATCCATCCCTCCATCTTTCTTATTTTTGCTAACAGCTTTATTGAGATCAGTTTATCCACCATCAAATCAACTGGTTTTCAATGTGCAATTTAATTATTTTTAGCAAAAAGTGCACAGCCATCACCACTCTCCAATTTTAGAACATTACCATCTTCCCGAAGAGATTCTTCATAACTATTTGTAAATACTACCTCTTCTCGCCTCAGCCCCTGGCAGTTGTTAAGCTACTTTCTGTCTGTATAGATCTGAACAGCCGTAAGTTTTAACCAACATCACAAAGATTCATGGGGATGCTCCTGTCCTATGACTGTTGGGATTAAAAGATCTCAAAAGAAACTGTCTGTAACCAGAGGGACCTAATATTTTTCACAAAGNCTCAGCTTCTATCTCTTTAAATGAAAAAGAAAAAAAAAAAAGAAAAAAAAATTCCTTCCTAAGGTAAGGTAAGGTAAGGTAAGGTGAAGTCGCTCAGTCGTGTCCGACTCTTTGCGACCCCGTGGACTGCAACCTATTAGGCTTCTCCGTCCATGGGATTCTCCAGGCAAGAATACTGGAGTGGATTGCCATTTCCTTCTCCAGGGGATCTTCCCAACCCAGGGATCGAACCCGGGTCTCCCGCAATGGAGGCAGACGCTTTAACCTCTGAGCCACCAGGGAAGCCCCCAAGCAGAGCTTATGTGCAGAAAAATCTCCCTGCAGTTTATGATGACCCTGATTCTTTATTCCCAGAGCACTAAATCACTCCCATTTTACTGATGAGGAAATATAATGCAGGAAAGAAGGGTCAGAAACACTGAAAATGTCCAGGAAGCTATGACAGTGGTAGAAACAAGCCATGGGCTACCGTTTACCACTCTGCTCACTGCTCCAAAGCTGGCTTTGTTGAGTATCACTGTACCTCTATGAAAAATGGCACCAGATGAAGGAGTATATACAGATTAACCAGCAGCTGACATTTCTGTGGGTTATCGGCCAGGATGGTGATTGTGTGAACAGATTCCCCAAGGTGGCATTTGAGAGTGAAATCAAAAAACAGTGATGGCAGATGTTTGGAAACCACATTTGGAATTGGCCTCCGTCAGAAAGGAGCTGGGTGCTGACTTGGTGGGTGGTAAGGGTTGTCCATGGTCTTCTCAGAGGGAAGTAGCTTCTCTGGCAGGATTCCAGTCAAACAGATTTATATTTCTTTTACATTAAAATCCCTTGAAGATATATATGGGGATAGGAGGGAGCTAGAGGAAAGCCAACATCATGTGTTAAGTATCTCATCTTTCAGAGATAAAATTGTCAGTGCTAACCCAAAAGAGAGTACTTAGGATTTATCAACTCCTTTTGTTGGTGGTGCAGAGGTTAAAGCGTCTGTCTGCAATGTGGGAGACCTGGGTTCGATCCCTGGGTCGGGAAGATCCCCTGGAGAAGGAAATGGCAACCCACTCCAGTATTCTTGCCTGGAGAATCCCGTGGACGGAGGAGCTTGGTGGGCTACAGTCCACGGGTCACAAAGAGTCGGACACGACTGAGCGACTTCACTTTTGTTCTTGTTTGGTCGCTAAGTTGTGTCTGACTCTTTAGCGACCACATGGATTGTAGCCCACCAGGCTTCTCTGTCCTTGGGATTTTCTGGGTAAGATTACTAGAGTGGGTTGCCATTTCTTTCTCCAGGGGAACTTCCCGACCCAGGGATCAAACACATGTCTCCTGCATTGGCAAGCGGATTCTTTACCAGTGAGCCACCTGGGTGCAATTAAAATGTTTAAAAAAGTACCAGTTCTTCTGCCTACTGCTGCCACCATTTCCATTTTTCTATTTACAAGAAGATTGGCTTTTAACTCAAGTGATCCTGCCCTGGGTTCCCTCTTGTGACTGTCACCCAGCCCATCAAGCTCTGCTCATACTTCTTAAGTGGAGTCATCTCTGCCCACATTAGTCACTAGCAGGTTAATTTCTCTTATATTTTATTTTCAGCCTTGGGAAACTAAAAAAAAAAAAAAACTCAGAAAACAAAAATTAGCATTTATGGCGGTTGTGATAAATGTACTTAGATTTCCTCAGACTACTCAGTCTCCAAAAATTTCAGGGTGAAAACCCAAGTGTCCTAGTGTCTATTTGGAACAACTTGCTTTGAATTTCTGGCATACTAGCCATGCTCAGTAAATACTTGTAAAAGGAGTGAATGAGACACACAAATAAACACTTAAGGTCTTTATTAAATACTTGAATCATTTATTCCTGGCTCCTTGTCCCATACATATGTGTGCACACACACACCACACACACACACACAGTTTCTCTCTCTCCCCCGGGAATTTAAACCATTTAGCTCTTAAAGGCTAATAGGCATTTTCATCTTAGTTCAAGGTGAAGGAGCTATTTGCTGCTTCTGTATAGGCCATAAGGACTTGAATGCCTCAAATATGACAACTCTGTAGAGAAACTTTGAGTTCAGTTTGGTAGAGAGTTAATCTATTTAAATTAATATAAGTGAGATACTTTTAGTTAAACACCTTTCCATCCCATTTGGTACCATGCTAGCTGCAGAAAGCATTTTGGAAATGAAGTCCTTATGACCTGTTATCTTTGTCTCTGTTATGTTGGTAGCATCTCTAACATGTAACTATGAATTCTGGGTATGATTTTGAAATGTTTTTGGAGTAACAACACTTTCATCATTAAACCACATATAATAATCCTTAAAAAAATAGGTGGTATTACGAGGATTAAATGTCACCTTGTAAGTTGGTACCTAGTTAAATTACAACTGGCAGAAATTTGAGAACTTTATGTCGGTAAAACACCTATTTCCATTTTTCCCGAAGAGTAGGTACATGTTATGATCTGATTCAGGCCGTTCCTACTCACTCAATATCAAGTGTGCTTGGCCAATCAAATCTTCTTGTGGCCCATAGTATGCAGTGAGACTCAGACCTGGGACCTACCTAGATAGATTGGAAACTGTCTTTCTGTTAGGCTTGAAACTAGGAGAGCATACACCTGGGGCTTCCTAGAACAACCATATGCATTGAAACCTCTCCAGGGTGAAGACAGAGCACAAAAGTAGAGCTGATATATAGCAAAGAGAAGGGACTTACTTCCCAGGTGGCAGTAGTGGTAAAGAACTCACCTGCCAATGCAAAAGACTTTAGAGATGCAGGTTCAATCCCTGTGTTGGGAAGATCCCCTGCAGGAGGGCACAGCAACACACTCTAGCATTCTTGTCTGGAGAATCCCGTGGACTGAGGAGCCTGGTGGGCTACAGTCCATAGGGTCGGAAGAGTCAGAGACGACTGAAGCAACTTAGTACACATGCATGGCAAAGAGAAAGATGGATTCCTTATCATGGGGGTTGAGTATTTTACTGTCACCTATCAAACTGGATCTATTCTAGGATTTTTCCATTAGATGACTATAAATTTCCCTTATTTGGTTGAGTTGGTCTTTGTTGGATTTTTGACATCTGCAGCTGGGAGCCTTAATTAATGAACTGCTATATATGTTAGCAGTGAAACCACCACAGCATCCCATTCCTCTGTCAGTTTACCAGGTTCTGCATGATTGAAGTTTGATAAAATCTGATCATCTGAAAGCTCATAGTTAAGCAGAGTAGAACCAAGGAAAACAATCACTTTATTTCAAAAAGTTGGGAATTCTGAAGCCATTTAATTATTTATACCTGTAATTCTTTAGGGCATATTGGATAATACTCTAAACTTTTTGGAAAAAAAAAATTGGAAAGATTGTTTTGGTCATAGGTGATTTCAATAGTTCATACTTTAAAAATATATATTTCCATAAACTAGCCTATTTAGAATAAAATTATAATTACTATTATTACTAAAATTAGGAAGTATCATTCTTTTTTTTAACCACTCCATGAAACATGCAGGATCTTAATTCCCTGACCAGGGATCGAACCCATACCCCTTGCCTTGGGAGCACAGAGTCAACCACTGGACCAACAGGGAAACCCCAGAAATGGTATTCTTATATAGCAAAATATAGAGTTGAGGCTAAAGTCACCCTCTTTCATCTTTTTGATACTGTACTCTGTGGCAGAGTTATAGTAACAATAAGATGGGCTGAAAGGAGATATTAATAGAGTAGGTCTCAACCTACTTAGGAGACTGATATTAACTAACAAAGTACATAATGGGAAAAAATGATAGAGCTGTTGAAAGCCTCTGTATTGGACCAAATGTTTTAATTGTGGTTTTTCATATTCAGAGAAAGTTAATATCATTCATGGGAAAATGTACATCTTAAAGTGCATTTTAATTATTCCTCCATTAGATTGTCTCTGTCTGGTTACATAATTGTGGTTTCATGGAAGGACATCAACACTTAAACTGCTTCTTTGAACCTCTGAGCTGAGTAATGTAAGAAGCAGCAGCACCTTCTCATGAGATTATGGTCATGGAATCCTTTATTGAGGATCATTGAGACTGCGTCAATAGAAGCTCATAAACTGTGTGCTGGAATTAATGGGGCCTCAATAGGAATCTCAGTGGTAAATTAGATGCTCTAATCAAAATTAGATTGTGTTCACTAAACAGTAAACCAATGAATAACATCTCTAGCATATGTTAGTATTGTAGTACAAGTTAGACAATAAAGACTATTAATCTTTAAGCTGTTAAGGAACAAAGTTGGTTTGTTTTAAACGTTACCCACACATCAGGTGCATGTAGATAACTAGGCATGTATGTATGAATTCATATATTTTTAAATGTAATTCATGAAATACTGGTGAATGACACATCTTAGACATAGGTGATCTCATCATATACATATAATTAAAATCTGTACTTTTCTTACCTTCCCATTTTTTTTTTTTTTTGCTTTAAAACTTTGTTGGTTTTTGTTCAGTTTCAAATATATCCTCACTCATTATAAAAAAGTAAAAGTATACCCAAAGATGTTGAATTAGTAGGGGTCCAATTAGAAAAGAGAAAACCCACATAGTAATTGGAACAGGAAGTTTAATATAGAAATTGTGAATTGTAATAGGAGATAGGGATATCAAGGGATTTGTTGCTAGAAATTAAAAGAGAACCCTAATTAATGTCAGAATAGCAGATATAAGGAACACTCACTACCCTTAGGGCTGAAATGGAACACTCTAGAAGAATTTTCCTCCCCTAGGTGGAAACCTGGACCTGGTTGCGTTTCATGGGCCTTGTTAATTTCAGCAGCTAATTTTCCTTATTGGTTACATGCACTGGATAGAGAAGAAATTCAGGATTTTCTCTATGAGGGATTGGCCACTTGATGCTAAATATCATGACAGGCAGCAAGATTCTCTACACCAATTAATGCATCTCCTGCAGGTGAATTGTCCAGAAATTAAGCTTTGTGTTACATGCATAATACATTATATGGTCCCTAATTCAGCTCACTTTTGAAAAAAAAATTTTTTTTTTGATGTTTTGATGATGACAACTTGGTAGGAGTTTAAATGAGATTGTGACAAAATGAGATGCTGGTAGAAAGTGACAAAATACCAAAGGGAGGAGTGGAGTTCTTCTGTTAATTCTTTCCTTTGCCAAAAAGATGGCTGATGATTAAATGTTTCATAATTCTTTAATGGGCTTCCCTAGTGGGTCAGCAGTGAAGAATCTGCCTGCCAATACAAGAGATGCAGGTTCAGTCCCTGGGCTGGGAAGATCCCCTGGAGAAGGAACTGGCAACCCACTCCAGTACTCTTACCTGGGAAATCCCATGGGCAGAGGAGCCTGGTGGGCTCCAGTCCATGGGGTCACAAAGAGTCAGACACAGCTTAGTAACTAGAGAACAACAACAGTTTCTTAATAGAAACATGGCTATTTCAAACAAGTGTCCTTTTTTGGCATTTTTTTTAAAATATAGCAGTGTGTACAAGTCATTCCCAAACTCTCAACCTATCCCCTGCCAACCCTCCTTCCCCATGTAACTGTAAGTTCTCTAAGTTTGTGAGTCGATTTCTGTTTTGTAAATAAGTTCCTAGATAAGTGTAATACTAAATCCATACTTTGGTCTCTCTTCTGTCCATGGCTCCTATCAATGCATACCTAATTTTATAAAAGAAAATTTACACCCAAGGGAATGTTACCTTCTTAATGACTATATAAGTCCATAGATTAAACTTAGTTTGCCTTGAAATGTGAAAATTAATGGTCTGTGGAGTTCTTTTGGAATGAAACTTTAAGACATTTCCCACTTTTTGCTTCTTTATGGATTGACTTAAGCTAATCCTCTGGTAGCTTTACCCAGATGGAAATGCTTAAGCTAAATAATGCTTTTTGCACATAAAATTTTTACAAGAGAGTGATTTTGTGAGGTACATACTTGAATTATGGCAGAGATATGTATTTATACTTATCTGAACAAAAATTAACTTTAATGGACACCTTAATCAAATGAGAAATAACAGGTCTTCTTAGTTTTCCATCTCTCCCTTTTATCTCATTTTGTATTTGTTAAGAATTTATTATTAATAAATGTAACAAAGAGGGAAGTAATGTCCAGGAATGTTTAGGGCTGACTTAAGCTGATATTAGAAAGGTTATCAACAAATTATTGGAGCTCAGGGGTCCTGAATGGGTAACGTATACAGAATATGTTCCAGACTCTGATTCACTGAGTGTGTATCACTGTCCTTTGGTAAAGAGCAAGACAGGCAGGGAATAAGGCGAGGAAAAGACTTGCTTCTCATGACTCCAATTTTTGATACAACTGTGTATTTTCTAGAGGAAAACATATCAAATATTGAGGAACTTTCCCCCTAGATTAGTGGGGTTTTTTGTTTTTGTTTTACTTTTTCATTCCACTCTTTGTATTTCTTAACACAAATTGTGCTTATGAGATTGAAAAAATACACAGGTGTTTCGGAAAAAAAAAAAAAAAAAAACCTCGCTTGTATCCTTACATTAGAGTTCAACACATTTTCTGAAGCTGCCATGCATTTTTGCAAAGCCTTTTTTTTTTTTTTTCCCAAAGAACTCATGAACTATCTTTTATTAATTTGTCTGGCCTGGGGAAAAAAATAAAGCAGATATGCCTCTAAGTCTAGGGTTTGTGGCACAGAGGCAAATAAAATTAACCATGAACACATAATTATAAAAAGCATTAAATAATTGTGAATTTTGGCCTCATTTATCTCTGCCAAAGAAAGCTTTGAAGCTATGAAATTAGCTCTGGTGTGGATATTCTCATATTTTTTTCTTTGATTGAGTGGGGAAAAAAGATCTCCACTGATATAAACCATCATAGAATATTTTTGGCTTGCCTTTTAAAAACTAAAGTATGAAAATTTTACATCTTCACCATGGTTAGGTCAGTTATCAAAGATCTAAGGGAAAAGTTGAAGTTACAAAATAATACTTTTTATTCATAAAATAACCATTTCATATAAAAATGTGCCACTTGATCATATTGGAAAGAGCAGGAAATGAGTGATGCCTATTTATTACAGATTTAAATAAAAAGAATACAGTGGTTGTTTGGTGATCTTCTGTATTATTTTTTCTATATACCCTGAGATGGCACAAATATCTTCTGAAGATATCCCTGGACAAATAATTTCCAGTGATATTTTATTTTTAAGGCTTTCTGGACTCAATATGTAATGCAAGAAACTATGCTGAGAAGTCCATCTTTTCATGACTTTTAAACAATTTGTTTTCAGCTACGAATGAATTAGTGCCAAGGATAGCACTTTGGGGAAAACAGCATGACTCTAACCTCAAAATTAATGTCCTTTTCCAAGGATATAATTAATCTTTTCCACACATGGCTTTGGTGGCACTTGTTGGGTTGTTGTGTCTTAATTCTCTGTGAACTGACCATTATACTTTCATATGACTCCTTTTTAGGAAAATGACCCAACTTTGCTTCTCTTTGGGGGGCAACTGGTAGGTAGATAAGTGACTGGACAGAGGAAAGAAAGCATGTGGCAGGCACTTGGGCATCACTCTCAATTTAATGCTTGATTCAGAGGTTTTATTTTACTTCTCCAGCAGAACAAAAACTCCCAGAAGTCCAACTAACTTCAGAGCCAAAGCCCAAAAGCAGAACCAACAGGAAGCATAGGATGTGAGAAACACATTAAAAAATCATTTTTTTAAAATATCCTGCAACTTTGCAAATTATCTGAGGAGGGCCACATATTAGATACAACTTTGGATCCAGAGATTTTGTGTTGCCATTTTGTTGTGTTAATTTTTTTTAATCCTATCAATCTTGAGTTTGGCCTGACTGACCTCTTGTTCTGCCTAAAGTTGCAGTAAAAGAGCCTAAGGCGCTTTTAACTGACTGACAAGCTGGAGGTGATTTCAGAGTAAAGGATTCCCTTGGCATGAATGAGTTTAGGGGAATCTCTTACTAAGGTCTGTTCCCTGTCCTTGTACTATCCTACGTCCCCCTACGACATGATGAGTAAATAAGAAAGGTTTCTAATAATCTCTCCATTCTTGTACACACAAGAATTTCTAAAATGTTCATTGAGTCTTTAAAAATTTGCTGTATTTAAATATCCTTCTCAGATACTTCTCTGCACAATTTACTTAGTAAATCTGTCTCTTCTTAAATATTAGAAATAGTGATATGGGTAACACCCACCATAAGCTGTTACAAGTTCTAAATTAGTAAAGTCTACATTAATGAGGTTTTACTGTACATTAAGTATACTACATCTCTAGTACTTGTGCCTAATGAATTTTCACTCCTAGTAATTAGGTGTTGTTTAATTATGGTTAGAATCTTTCATATTGCCTAGGTTAATCACCATATTAAAGACTATTTGAGAGTTGAAGTCATTTGCTGATCATCACAGATTTAGTTACAGAACTAAAAATGTGGTTCCTTTTCGCTACTTCAGTGTTACTGATGAGAATTAAGTGCAGGCATATATTTTCCTATAAACTGTAATTTTGATGTAGACTACATAAAATCTCGCTCTACACATTATATGTAACACTGAGCATATGGTGATTCCTAAGCAGTGATGCGAGGTGTGGAGACGTGTGTGAATGTGTGCTGGAAGACGTGATGAAATGAACTCCCTTTTCCATCTCTTATTTCCCAGGAAGCATTTTTATATTTATTCTCCTGGATAGCTCAGGCACCACTGCGCTTTATGAGATTTCATCCTGAAATTGTATGATTAATCCTTAAATCTTTGAAATCAGCATAATTTTTTAAACTCCTTATGTTGCAATCATAACAGAGTCATAGCAGTGGGTATCTAAGTGTCCAGAGATGTCACATGTACCCTTCACCCAGTCTCCCCCAGTGATCACATGCTGCATAATTATAGTTTATGAATAATTATGCTAGGAAATTGGCACTGTCATAATCCACAGAGTTTATTCAGATTTCACTATTTCTAGGTGTACTCGTGTGTGTTTGTGTAGATCAATGCAATTTCCTCACATATGTAGCTTCACTAACAACCACTTCCACAATGTGTGTTAGTCTCTCAGTCGTGTCCAACTCTTTGTGACCCCAGGGGCTGTAGCTCACCAGGCTCCTCCATCCATGGGATTCTCCAGGCAAGAATACTGGAGTGGGTTGCCATTTCCTTCTCCAGGGGACCTTCCCCACCCAGGGATTGAACTCAGGTCTCCTCCATTGCAGGGAGATTCTTTAATGTCTGAGCCACTTCCACAATGAATATGCTTAATTACACTGTCCCTATAAGGTTGCCTTTATAAACAATATAACGCTGCCCCTTTATAGCCACACCCACCCCTCTTGCCACCCCAGCTCCTCACAGCTGCTGATCTTTTCTCTATTTCTATGACTATGTTATTCCACAAATACTGCATAAGTGAAATCATACCATATGTAACTTGTTGAAATTGACTTTTTCCATTCTTTGAAGTTTATCCAGGATGTTATGTGTATCCAAGTTCATTCTTTTTTTAAACTATTGGGATAAAGTTGTTTATAATATTGTTTCTGCTATACAATGAAGTGAATCAGCTATATTTATAGACACAAATCCCCTCCCTCTTGAACCTTCCTCCCACCCTGTCCCCTTCCCACCTCTCTAGGTCACCACAGAGTACCAAGCTGAGCTCCCTGTGCTATACACCAGGTTCCTACTAGCTATTTTACATGTGATAGTGTGTATACATCATGCGCTTAGTCACTTAGTTGTGTCTGACTTGTTGCGATCCCACAGACTGTAGCCCACGAGGCTCCTCTGTCCATGGGATTCTCCAGGCAAGAATACTGGAATGGGTTGCCATGCACTCCAACAGGGGATCTTCGCAACCCAGGGATCAAACCCAGGTCTCCCACATTGCAGGTAGATTCTTCACCAGCTGAGCTACCAGGGAAGCCCTATGTATATAGATAGATCGATAGATAGATAGATATGGTGTATATACATCATAGTTCATTCTGTTTTTATTGCTGAGTAATATTCCAGGTTATGGATTTACCACAATTAGAAGGACATTTGGGTAGCTTCCAGTTACTGTTTATTAGGAATAAAGACACTATGAACATTCTGAAAAAATATATAGTTTTTCAGTTTTCTGAGGAAACTGATTTCTAGATAATTTGGTAAGTTCACTTTTAGCTTTTAAAGGAATTACCAATCTGCTTTCCAGAGTGGATGTGCCGTTTTCATTCCCAACAGTAATGTTTGTGTGAGCTAATTTCTCTGAGTCCTCACCAACATTAGGTTGATCACTAGTTTTTTCAGTTCAATATGCCAGTGGATGTGTAGTGATACCTCATTGTGGTTTTAGTTTGCATTTTTCTAATGACTAATAATGTTGAACATCTTTTTGTGTGCTTATGTATCATTTTACTGACAAAGCTATCCTTCTCTTCCGTGAAATAACTGTTTTACCCATTCTCTAATTAGATTGTTCTTTAATGGTGAGTTTTAAACAAGTCCATTGTTATACACGTGAATTGCAAAATAAGTCCTTTTGCTTGCTATTTTGTCTTTTCATTTTCCTTTTGGGGTATTTTTACAAAGTATAAGCTTTAAATTTTGATATTTTTCTTTAATTGATCTTTTGCTATCAAGTCTCAGTATTCTTTGCCTAGTCCCACCTAGATCCTG
This sequence comes from Cephalophus harveyi, assembly GCA_006410635.1. NCBI lineage: Eukaryota > Metazoa > Chordata > Mammalia > Artiodactyla > Bovidae > Cephalophus > Cephalophus harveyi. Next base: position 31,881 of record SJYT01078982.1, read on the forward strand.
AAGATCTTCTTTTGCTTTTTTACCTAGAGATTTGAATGATATATGTTTTACATTTAAGCCCATAATCCATTTTCAGTCATTTTTAAAGATGCAATAGGAGGTTTGTGCTTATTTCTTTTGCTTGTGATGTCTAATTATTCCAACACCATTTTTTGAAAGGTTATTCCTCCTCCATTGAATTGCAGCATATTTTTTTAAGATGTATAGCTTTTAAATAAGTTACATGTGCTACATAATAATAAATAGAAATGTTGAAGGACCTACTCAGTGCTAGGCATTTTAACTGTGCAGTCTCTTTACCTTCGTTATTAACCATATCTTATTTGCAGGAAAAAATGTGGGCAGTATTACTTTCTTCACTTTAGAGATATGTAAGCTAAGATTTGAAAAACATTGTGATATGCTCAAGGACATGAAGGTGGTACAATATAAAGGTAAAATTAGAAGTCAGATCTATGTGATTTGAAAGCATATATCATGCTTAATACTAAAATGTTTTACCATCAAAGGAAACTCAGAGTCAAAGCTTTTCATCTTTCAAGCCATTATTATGTTGTATAGTAAGTACTGATGACTTCTTTGGCAGGCACTTAAAAATATTTATTTAGCTTGAGAAATCAGCTATGAGTTTGGAGTCTGGTTCTGGAATTTGACTAGGCTTTTGCCATATTAAATATAACCATTTTAGAAAACGAAATGGTCCTTTCATCTAGTATCAGTTTTTAACAATACTCTTTGCTATGCTCACTGGGAGATGGTGAAGGACAGAGGCATGGTATAGTCCATGGGGTCACAAAGAGTCAGATATGACTTAACAACTGAACAACAACAACATGCCAGTAATAACAGCCAGAGCATCTGACATGTTTTGGCCTCTTTTCATTTAGTTTGTAACTTAACAGAACTTCTTCCAGAGCCCGTTACTTTCTCCACAAAGGTCATGTAGCTAAGGTTGACTTTCTCTATTTATTGAGTCTCTGCTGCTGCTGCTGCTAAGTCACTTCAGTTGTGTCCGACTCTCTGTGACCCCATAGACAGCAGCCCACCAGGCTCCCCCATCCCTGGGATTCTCCAGGCAAGAACACTGGAGTGGGTTGCCATTTCCTTCTCCAATGCATGAAAGTGAAAAGTGAAAGTGAAGTCGCTCAGTCCTGTCCAACCCTCAGCGACCCCATGGACTGCAGCCTTCCAGGCTCCTCCATCCGTGGGATTTTCCAGGCAGGAGTACTGGGGTGGGGTGCCATTGCCTTCTCCCATTGAGTCTCTAATTCTTTTTTAAAATCTTGAGAGACAATTTTTATGGACATAAACCTATAGTAATGATTTCTATGTGATTTACATGTTACAGCCTCAATTTACATACATTTCCGATGTGCTGCTTTTCACTTCGTGGAGGCTTGCTTAGATGCTGCCTATTAAAGGAAAATGAGCAACAGGGGTCATCATCTTCCATATGTTGCCTGGAAGATGATTAGCAGGGTTTTTTTGTTGTTATTGTTATTGGTTTTAAATCATAGTTCTCCTTTTGTTCATAAACATTTGGTACTTGGTCACCTGTTGCAAATAGGAAAACTTGTGGATAAAACAAAAATCAGAAGATGAGTTGCTTTGTTCCCTCTACTGATTACTTGTTGTGTGACCTTGAGTAGCCTCCCATCCTGAACCTTCCATCTTGCTGGTAGGGATCAAAAAGAAAATAAATGCTTTACCCTTGAGAGTTAGCTTTTATAGTTTCCTTGTTTTGTGATATGTATGAGCTAGCCTTTCAGAGGCGAGAGTACGTAAGTTAGGGGGTATTTTGCAGGAGCCATAAGAAGGGCTTATCTAGGGCAGTAAGCAAGACTCAGGCATGGGTAAAAGTTAACTGTGGTACAGAATAGTCTCCAGTAACAGAAGCTCACTGATAAAAAATAAATAAATTTTTAAAAAGAAAAAGAAGCTCACTGAGGACAGGAGATGTGTGTGTGGCTCCCTGCTCTATCTCCAGAGTTAACAACAATATCAGACACTCCTCACAGTCAGCTATTTCATTTCCTATTTCCCCATCTGCACGGAGAGCTTGTAAGGTAGTAAAACTAGCCACATGTGCCTTGGAACTCCATGCTCCATCCTAAAGCAGTGTTCCAGTTCCCTGGGTATCTATTGCTTGCACTACGCTCTCCAGAAAAGCTTCCCAAGTAGTCCTGATCTTCCTGGGGAAAAAAACGTAAACCAAGAAAACGGAGTCAGTCAGGTTTCCCTTCCATGGTTTCCGTATTCTGTCTGTAGAGTGATGAAATGATTCCGGACTTCACTGTTCTATTGAAAGTACGAAATGTATGTATGAGACTGTACAGTGACTGGATTTCCCAAATGGCAAAGCAGCATACCCAACTCTAAAGAGGACTGTCACTGTTATAACAGTGAAGTAGTAACCATGGCTCTGTTACTGCTCAAATCTTAGTTTTAATGCTTGTATTAAAATACACTGTAAATGGGCACAGTCTCATTTTTCCTGTATGTAAAATGGGGGTAAGATCGGGCAAATCAGAGTATTCAGAAGGATGATAAAGATGAGAACGTGGGATCGAGCTGCTTGGGTTCAGATGCTGGCCCTGATGCTTACTGAACTTCTTCTTACCTCTGTTTCTCCACCAAGAAAGTGCCATACGATAATGATTGTTCATGAGGTTGACATGAGAATGAAATGAAAAGACATGAAATGATTAGCAATAGCCTTGGCACGTAATAAATTTTCATAAGCACAAGTTATGATATTGCCTTGATTAAGACCCCTAGCTACCCTACAAGTTCTCTCTCCTTCCTCCTTTTCCCTATCCTGGACCTGGAAAAATGAGTGTGATTCAAAACACAAAGAATTCTGTCATGTATTATCCTGAAGACAATCCATCTAGAATGTTCCCTCAGAAACTAAATCTCTTTCTTCCGAATATTTTCTTTGGAAGAGATTCTTTCTCTTATTATGGAAACTTCTCTAATTTTTTCTGCTTTTAAAGAAAAACCTACAAAGACCAAACAAAGTCACATGCACAGGTTATTTTTTTTTTTTCTTTTCCCCAAAGCATCACCAGAGCTCACATCTGTCCTATTTCCAGCTCTGGTGTCCTGGGGAAGACTTCCTCAGAGGGGCCGCATTTGGAACTTTGTGAATTGTACAGTGTTTTTGCATGAAGCCATCTGAAATCCTTCTTTCTCTAGATTTTTGCTGAGGGGCCTGGCAGTGATGGGTTGGTCAGGATCCACACACACTGGGACCAGGTTCTGCAGAGCTGTAAGGTTGGGTATGTTTTACTCTCTCCCCACCTCCACCATTTATATATGCACTTTCTGAATTCTTTCCATTTTCACAAGTTCCTTTTAACCAATATCTTAGTGCAGCCCTATGGGAGAAAGGAATATCATAAGCATGATTTTTTTTTTAAATAGTAACATAGCTGTGACTTTACCACAGAATGGGAAGAGGAAAAAAAACCTCTCTCTCTTGATCAGATGATTAAATCAGTGTCTGCAGGGCATCTTCGGCTCTGAGCTCTCTGCAATGTCCTGTACTAAACCTACATCAACTAGTCTGATCACTCTCTTCATTTGTGTGGAAATGAGTTGAAATTCTCCCTTATTAATAATGTAGGTAACTTTGGAAAGGTGACTTAAATTTTCAGGCTGTGGTTTATAGTCCTTATAAACTGAAGCCAATTTGAGTATCAAACCACTATTAGCTAAAGGGCAGAATTACGGATGAGTAATTCTGGAGTATTGAGTTGCAAAACTGTTGGGAGAAAAATCTCATTTTAAGGGGAGGAGGGATAAATTAGAAGATTGGAACTGACATAATCACACTACTGTATATAGATAGATAAGTTCGTACATAAATAGATAACTAATAAGGAACTCTACTCAAAACTCTGCAATGGCCTATATGGAAAAGAATCTTAAAAAAGTGTAGGTATATGTTTTTGTTTAACAGATTCATTTTGCTGTACACCTGAATCGAACACAACATTGCAAATTAACTATACCCTAGGGAGGCCTGGCGTGCTGCGATTCATTGGGTTGCCAAGAGTCAGACACGACTGAGCAACTGAACTGAACTGAACTATCATCTTAAGATCTGGACACTGAACATAGGGTGACTGTGTCTTTAGAACATAACTGACTTCTAATGGATGATTGTAAGAAAATGATTCATCATATTAATTTCTAACACTAAAAATATTCATTATATTAATTTCTAACAAAGATTATGCAGTGAAAATATCACATAAAGATTTATTTGTAAAGTCAGAGGGTAGGATTATTTATTTCATAAAACTAAGAAATTCCCAGTTCTGTTCATTCAAAACCCTAATAAGAACCATTAAGTGGAAACACTTCATAAAGTTATATAACTTTAGATCATTAGTAGAGAAGAGATTTCAGTTTGCCTTAGGCTTAACGTTTCTAGAAATAAAATTATTGAGAAAACTTTAAGAATGAGAAAGAAAAAACTTTGAAAGAATAAAATTCATAAAATGACTGAAAGGAGACATCAAAGTAAACATCTTTTTAAAATTGGCATGACTAGTCAGACAGTAACCCACACACAAGACACCTGTCTTCGAAAACCCAATTGAAATTGGCTTAAGCACCAAAAGAAATGTAGTAGCTCAAGTGAGTAAAATAATATAGAAATAAAACCAAACCTAGGAACTAGATGATGTCATAGGAGTTGATCTCTCCTAGTCCCTAACTCTGTCTTCCTCATGTGGATTTCACTGCCAGAGAGGACCTTCCTTTTAAATCAGGATATTTGAGGTGCTCTCCCAAATGTACATTGTTGCTGTTGTTCAGTCACTCAAGCATGTCTGACTCTTTGCAACCCCATTGACTGCAGCACACCAGGCTTCCCTGTCCTTCACCAACTTCCGGATCTTGCTCAAACCCAAGTCCATTGAGATGCATATTGAGGTGGTTTTACTAATGTTAAAACATACAAGAAATGCATTCTATGGAAAAAACACTTCAGTGAATAACTGTACGTTCTCATCACCTCTAGTCATATTTCCTGCCTCACTGTCTGGTGTAAATGATTCTACCTTAGATTTCTCCACCCGCCAGATGTGTTACCCTTAAGAAATCTCAGTGTGCTGATCTGTCCAACGCAGGTAATAATAATAATAATACCTTCTGCGGAGGTTGGTTATCATGGTGCCTGACAGAGGGTAATCATACGTTGGCTGAAATGATTGTTGAGGCATTTCAGTTTCGTTTGGAAATGGTCTCAGAACTAATCAGACGTACTTGCTTAGAGTATTCCAAGAACATATAAAATACACTGATGCTCAGTATTAGGGTACTGGGAACTTCACCAGGAGTTACACTACTCCTAGCTCAACATGGCCCCTGTTACCTAGTTTATCCAAGGATTGCGCTTACCTTGTCTTTCTAGCCTTTTGAGAAATAACCAGTAATATTTCCTAGTTTCAAGAGACTAGTTTTCTTTGCAAACATTTATGTACTCAGTCATCTTGCATACTTTGAAGTACTCACCTATTATTCCTTTTTCAGGCAACCAGCCCCTAAGGCAAAATGAAAATTGCTTGAGTGGGAATTTGAAGGAGAAAGGCAGATTTTTGGTGAAATTGAGCAAGCCTAAGTGACCCTTTTAGTCATTTTTCTATCAATTTCCTTCTTCTCTGGAGCTTGACCCTGTAGGACAAGGAACTAGTTCAAGTCAATTACTATTTATAAAGGGCATAATAACATAAAAATCAGAAAAGGAACCTAATTTCTCTTATTATGGTAATGTAATGGTAATTTTTGAAAGAACTACAATGCATATGATAAAAACGACATTTGCTTCCTTTGGATTTCTCACTGCTTTTAGTTTAATATTACCATTTTATCCCCAAATCTCTAATTTATCAGCAAAACAGCAGTAAGTGGCAGTTTGTAGGTTATCTTTAAGCAAGAAGGCAAAACAAAACAAATGATTGGCTAACAGCACATCACTGTGGCTAATACACTTCTCACTGAACAACATTCAAAAATCTCCCCCCAGATTCAGAGGATAGACCCTTGAGGGCTTGGAGGACGACAGCAGATCCAGATTGAGCTGCCCCGAAAGCTGTTCACGGCCTTAGACTCCAAGCTCCAAGGCTTGCGTCCAGTTCCCTGCCCCCATCTCGTCATTTCCTATTCTTTTCAACTACTTTAAAAAACTCTCTTCTCTGGAAACTTGATGAATGCTTTACACATGTTCTTTCATTTACATACTACTCTACCTACTACTCACATCCATCACTGACTCAATGGATATGAGTTTGAGCAAACTCCGGGAGTTGGTGACGGACAGGAAGGACTGGTGTGCTGCAGTCTGAGGGGTCACACAGAGTCAGAAACAACTGAGCGACTCAACTGGCATCTACTGCTCTGTTAGGATTTCCATTAGTCCCTTTTTTGACATTTTCCTTCCATTCACTCATACACATCAATGAACATTCATGGAATGTCAGGCCACACACTAGGCGCTATGGATATAGCCATGTGAATGAAAATGTGCATTCTAATTGAAAGAAAGACAGTAAATAGAAGGTGAGGAAGAAAGTGGAGGAGGAGGAGAAACCTCCACAGAGATGATATTTGAGCGGAGACCTAAATGGAGCCATGATGTGAACTCCAGGCAGAGGAACCATCATGTACAAAGGTCCTGTGGCAGAGACAGGGTTTGTAAGAAAAGAACAACACCTCTGTGGGTAGGAGGGACATGGGCTGGGAGCCCAGGACCTCTTAGGCCAGGTAAACACCCTGTATTTCTTTTTGATGATAAAGAGAAACCATACCTGATTAACAGCAGGGGGATGACATGATTTACCTGCAAGGAAATAGAAACTAAAGAGATATTAAATAACCTATTAACATTACACATTTGGGAAACCCAGAGCCAGGACAGGGTCTATTCAATTCTCAAGCCTTAATCATTAATAATCACAGTGCTGCTTTTCAGTTATTCAGTAGATAATTCTGTGTATATATGCTCTGTTACTGCCTTATAAATAAGCTTAACCCTTGAAACTAACTACTTTCTTCTATTGATATTCCCTCACTCAAAATCTCAACTGACTTTTTATCTTATTACTTAACTTTCACCAAATCTGCCCTTCCAATCACAGAATCAATTATTAGTTCCTCATTAAAGTCACAGGATGTATCTTTCCTGTTCCATTGACCCTGGTACTATTAGAGCTTTAGCTGTTTATATTCCATCTTCTCAAGATTTCTGAATACGCATCCATTTGGTACCAGTCTACCTTTTCAATCTCACCCCTCCTTATTCCCTTACATCTCTTATTGGTCACCTATCTGCAGGTTTTTTTAGACCATACAGTCTTTTTAAAAATGCATACAAAATTAGGTTACTGAATTCACTTAAGAAAATAAATCACAGTGGGGGCATATTCCCATAAGGCTGAAATTGAACAGCACCCACCAATTTTGTATGGGCCATAAACTCTCAAGTTCTCCACAGTGTCCATAGACACCCACAGGCATCACTTGTAACCTGTCTGATCCTTAGAAGCATTCTCATATATTTTGGCAATAGTTACGAATGCTGGCTGTAAGTACTTTCTGGAGCTGGACTACCTGGGTTCAAATTCCAGCTTTAACACTTATTAATCTTCCTAACTTGACTGGTGAATTAAGCTTTCTGTGGCAGCCCTGTAAAATATAGGTAATACGATACCTACCTCATATCTCTGGTGTGATTAAATTAATTAATACATACACAAACATTTAGAACAATGGATGGTCATAGCAAGGAGTCAATAAGTTTCTGTTTATAATTCCTGCTCTTTATCAGTAAAGTTGGTACACTTGGCAATTGAACATACCTTTTGCAATCCTATCTCTCTACTCTTGTGTGCCTTAATCTTCTATCACAAATAGCCTATCCAATCTTCTGTGATTACGGAATTCTATCCATCTCTTAAAATCTTCAATCTTTCCCCTTTATGAAGACTTCACCAACTACTCTAGCTGCTTGTTTCTCACTGCCCTCCATTCCGCTCACTCGGATTTTTTGTGCCACCCATTGTGTACTCATCTCTTCCTTTGCATTGGCATTTAACTGTCTCGTATCGATGATTTATCTCTCTAATCAAATTGGAGCATCCTAATGAAGATGTATGACAGGTGACGGCTGGGTCTTGTTTTAACTTGCTGGCAGATAGTTGGCACCAATGTTACAGAGTACAAAATTTATTTTCTGAAATCTCATGAGGGAGATGTTTATCATGACATTTTTCTTGGCTAACAAAACTAAGTTAGAAGGTCAGGTTTCTGTCTAATCAGTGAAATAGTGAAAGAGCCAGTTATGAATAACACAGCTAGAGCTTTGAAATGGCTTTTTCACCCCTTCTAATACAGGTTGATGTGGACTGAAGGTCATTACTGTGTAACACTACTTCCAAATTGAAGGTCATTATCATGTGGCAACTGTGTTATGATTTATTTCCTTCCTACCTTATAGAAGGAAGAAATCTAATTGGAAAATCTGTAAAAATAACCAGGGGATCAGTTTCTTTGGAGTTTGGCCTTGGTCTTCAACATGGATAAAAGACCAAGGATAAGAATTCAACATATAATAGGTTATATAATGGAGATGATGAAATTAGTTACTGGGAAAGTGTGAAAACCAATTATGTATATCAATATTGAACCTAACAAGATGTTTGTTAGTGGGGATGGGAGGTTCAGAAGTATTCTTTTTCACTAATGTCAAAGAATGCTTCCTAAAATTCAGTCAAACAGAAGAATTACTTAAACCTGAAAGGAAAATACGTGTCATTTTTTGCTTAAGTCTCTGAAATGAAATACTTTTCCATATGCCATCATGGTGTGGAGTGAGCTATAATTACTGAGACCACTTTATAAATACTACTGCTGGAATTTATCCACATGGAAACCAAAGAGATCCTGTGATAGATAGTTATTACCTCTATGGAGGAATATACAGAAATATTACAAACAACCTTGACTTCCCTAATGGCTCAGATAGTAAAGCATCTGCCTACAATGTGGGAGACCTGGGTTCGATCCTTGGGTAGGGAAGATCTCCTAGAGAAGGAAATGACAACCCACTCCAGTACTCTTGCCTGGAAAATCCGATGGACGGTGGAGCCTGGTAGGCTACAGTCTATAGGGTCACAAAGAATTTGACACGACTGAGCGACTTTAATTCACTTCACAAACAACCTTAGGTTTTAGCACTGGATCTGCCACAATTAAGTCCCAGTTTTCTGAATGTGACCTTCTAGAATGTTCATGTCTGACTCTATCAAAGGTCATGATCCCATGCAGGAAGAAGGGAGTAATGAAATTGATTAACTAGAGAAAACCCAATTAATCCTGCTGGAAGCAAACCAAACCCACAGTGCCAGCTTATATAGCACAATAAATAGATAAGGTAATTTGATACTCTGGTTAAAACTAGCTCTGAAAGTGACAGCCACTTGGCCCCATTGAAAAGATAAGGAGAAAATGAACTTTGTAATAAATTACTTGTCACTCAAGAGATCTTTGATTTGCAATAGGAAAAATAACACCTCAAAACAGAGATGATTTTGCAAAACAACAACAACAAAGAAATAAGTGCTAGTGAAATGGATGAAGAATATTCATGCATGAATATTCATTCATCTACAACCCCAAGCTATTTAAAGTAGAATGATCCAATCCAAGAAGTGTGACTAGGTAAAGAAGGAATAAAGAGAATACTGTAGTTCTCAAATAGCTGTCTATTAAATATTATTGTTTTTCATTTATTAGGTTTGTCCTAAAGACATATTTTACAAATCTGGTTTGTGTCCAATTTAAAGAAATGTAATCTATTTACATTTATTGGTTTGGTTCTGATGCAGGTAATCATGGAATCTAGATAGATAAGGATATTGGCCCACTATTCAGTGTACCAAAGAACTGTGAATTGAGGACTTCAAAGTCCTGAAGTTTAATCAGCAGTCACCAGTTTTATTTCTTAAATGTGATACCAGCTGGAAAGAAACCTGTATATCCCACTTTACTTCTGATATCATAAGCTAACTGTTGTCTATAGGTACATTTAGAGGTTACTAGAATCAATGGCCACAGCACAGGAAATCACTACAGAAATGGAAAACCCATGCTAGAGATTTTTATAGTTTGTTTTGTGAGGGACAACGATTTCTTTAAGGGTTCCCAAGCTTCACAGGATTTGTGTTTGTCTAATATGTCTGCAAAGTAAATGACTACAGGCATGCTGCTGGAAATTGAAACACTAGCTCATTTTCTCTGACAATGGCAGTTAAATCTGTTTAAAAGATAGAGATTTCAGTTTCACCAAATATATTTTTAATTACTAGAGAAGGGTCTAACGAATCACTATGTAAATGACTTTATTTACTAATATGGCTCTCTTTCAGAACCCTATCTCTGCTACTATACATACTATTTATCAAAGCCCCAAAATGGCATTGAAACATTTTCCAAATATTCTAGTTTAAAATCAGACCAGATGGCTACTCCTACTGCTTTTAAGTTGGAATATTACAACAATACTTCCAGGTGTGGAGTAGAATAAAATAGTTTTTAGTCTAGGGATGACTTCCGGCAGAAGGTAATACTGCTTACTGACTAAACAGTTCCCACATTTTCTAAATACAGTTTGTCACCTCAAAATGTCTCCCTTTAGCCACAGAGAAATGCCAGGGTTTCTCTTAAACTAAAATTCCATTAGCACTGAGATACATCATACTGGTTCAGAGCAAATAGACTGGCTGTGAGATTAAGACATTGATTAAGTTCCTTCTCACGATTGTATCTACACTTCTGTAAAGTGGGGATAATAATTGTACCTATCTTTTCAAGTGGTAGTATAAAGTCACATTTAAAATAGGGCTTGCTCTGTGGTGTTATTTATGTGCTGTTGCTGTCTTTTGGGGAGAATAATTGCTTTGTTGAGATGATGAGTAGCACTCTTTACTAAAAGTCTCAAATGTCTAAGAGATAAGGGTGCCATGTAGAGCATCCTATTTATAAAATGATTTTTTAATTGTTTAACATACGTAGTCTTGTGTCCAGTTTAATGGAGACAGCCTTGACTTTGTGCAGAATGTTATTTGGGAGCTATGAGACAGGAGGAAAGCAAATTCACCTGTAGGGTTTTAAGTCCAGAGGGTTAATTATGACATAAATCAGACTAGGTGATTTGGGAAGAGAAGACTGAAAGAGATTGGTGTCTATTTATGTTTATCAACTGGTGCATTCACTTCCCCCCTTCCCGCTGCTGCCGCCTTCTCTCCCCTGAGTTCTTGTTTTAGCCGCAAAAGTTACATCTCCTCCTCCACCCTGTTACCCTGTTTCCTACAACGCAGCCTGTGTGATTTCTTACGATTTTCTGCCACGTCACACCATCCCCCTGCTTAGCATCACATGTTAGTTGGACTTTGGATAAATATGAAGCACCAAGCTTCTGCTTCCCTTTCTAGCTTTGTCTCTCCTCACAAAGAGTGCTCTCACTCTGCTCTCCTTCTCCCTGGTCCTTGAAGTATTTACAGCTTCAACCCATGAGCATGTGCTGTTCCATGTGGACATCTTCCAGGCCCACTTTCTTTCCTACTCACCCTTCAGACCACAACTAAACATAACTTGCTTAGCAAGCAGTTCTTTGAAACCTAGCCCACCCCATCATAATGCTAATTTTCAGAAATAGCATACTGACCTTTTTCTTTGTATAACTTATTCCAATATATAGTGCTATGTTTTCCTATGTGTTTGTTTGAAACATCCATCTTCTCCAATAGACAGTTAACTCCATAAGGGCAAAGACTGTCTTTTTTAAACCCTGTATCCTGTCTCCCATGGTAACACCACAGACATGTTTGGTAGTTAATGAGTAGGTGATGAGTCAAAGAATGCATAGATAAGTGAATGCTTCCTGTGTGTCAAACACTGGGTCAACTTTCATGATTTTGTTTCATGCACATAATAACCTTGTGAGTTAATTACCATGAGAATCCCCATTTTACAAATGAGAATATAGTGGACCTAGAAAGGGCTGTTAGATCTCTCTAAAGATCTGGACTATGGGCTGAGCTTAGTGATTTGCTTCCAAAGAAGAGAGAAAGGAAAGGAAAATAAAAAATAGTAATAATGGTAACTTCATAGTGGATAAACCTGGAAGATGCTGCCTTAACCAAGTGATAAAGTTTAATAAGTGGTTGATATCTTTGTACCCCCTGATGTTGGTATGATAAGGAAGGCACTTCACTTGCTTGATATCCTCCCCCCAACTTCATAATTCAGTTTACTCATGAGGAAAATCAGAAAACCCCAATTAGAGTGACATTCTATCAAATACCTCTTCCAAACTCTCAAAATCATGAAAAAAATGGAAAGACAGGGAAACAGAGATCCAAAGAAAGCAGAGACATTGGCACTAAATACTAAATACTTTGAGAGATCCTAGAAAAGGACAAAAGTGAGAAAACTGGTATAATTCAGATTAAGTCTGTAGGTTAGTTACTATCAAAAGGTAATTTCTTAGTTCTGATAAATGCACTGTCACATATAAGATGTTAATATTACAGCAAACTGAGTAAAGGGTATACAAGGGCTCTTTGTAGTAGCTTTCTGTAAATCTAAAATTATTACAATATAAGAAAATTTATTTAAAATAGCTAAACTGGGTTAGAAACCAGTGGTGACCTCTGGTTAGTATACACCAGTTGTTTACTGCTGCCATGATTTAAATTGATGTCACATGTCGGTTTTGATTAATCAAGGATCGTATGGTGGCATTGACTCCTTTTTTTTTCTGCTTATTTATTTATTTTACTTTACAATACTGTATTGGTTTTGCCATACATTGACTTGAATCCGCCACGGGTGTACATGTGTTCCCAATCCTGAACCCCCCTCCCACCTCCCTCCCCATACCATCCCTCTGGGTCATCCTAGTGCACCAGCCCCGAGCACCCTGTATCATGCATCGAACCTGGACTGGCAACTCAATACTGTATTGGTTTTGCCATACATTGACACGAATACACCACAGGTGTACAAGAGTTCCCAATCCTGAACCCCCCTCCCACCTCCCTCCCCATATCATCTCTCTGGATCATCCCCATGCACCAGCCCCAAGCATCCTGTATCCTGCATCATACATAGACTGGCAATTCATTTCTTACATGATAGTATACATGTTTCAATGCCATTCTCCCACATCATCCCACCCTCTCCCTCTCCCTCAGAGTCCAAAAGTCCATTCTATACATCTGTGTCTCTTTTGCTCTCTCGCATACAGGGTTATCATTACCATCTTTCTAAATTCCATATATATGTGTTAGTATACTATATTGGTGTTTTTCTTTCTGGCTTACTTCACTCTGTATAATTGGCTCCAGTTTCATCCATCTCATTAGAACTGATTCAAATGTATTCTTTTTAATGGCTGAGTAATATTCCATTGTGTATATGTACCACAGCTTTCTTATCCATTCATCTGCTGATAGTCATCTAGGTTTCTTCCATGCTCCACTTTCTCTGTCTCTTTCAGAAAATGTGTAATCAACTTTCTATTTACTCTGGAGAATTTCCTTTATTATTATTATTTTTTACCTTTTTTTTTTTTTTTTACTTTATTTTACTTTACAATACTGTATTGGTTTTGCCATACATTGACACGAATACACCACAGGTGTACAAGAGTTCCCAATCCTGAACCCCCCTCCCACCTCCCTCCCCATATCATCTCTCTGGATCATCCCCATGCACCAGCCCCAAGCATCCTGTATCCTGCATCATACATAGACTGGCAATTCATTTCTTACATGATAGTATACATGTTTCAATGCCATTCTCCCACATCATCCCACCCTCTCCCTCTCCCTCAGAGTCCAAAAGTCCATTCTATACATCTGTGTCTCTTTTGCTCTCTCGCATACAGGGTTATCATTACCATCTTTCTAAATTCCATATATATGTGTTAGTATACTATATTGGTGTTTTTCTTTCTGGCTTACTTCACTCTGTATAATCGGCTCCAGTTTCATCCATCTCATTAGAACTGATTCAAATGTATTCTTTTTAATGGCTGAGTAATACCCCATGGTGTATATGTACCACAGCTTTCTTATCCATTCGTCTGCTGATGGACATCTGGGTTGCTTTTTCAGAATAATTAGAAACTGTTATCTAACTTTAGTCATTTTGTTTAAGAGTGGCTGTCGTGGTGAATCCACATGTTCAAGGAAAATTTTCAAATTAAAATATCAGATAATGCCAAGGCACAAAAAAAGCCAGCTGCTGCTGATGTGGTTTTGAAATCATATAAAAACTGTACAAATTTATTCCCAACATTGGAAGCCTTCACCTCCAGCATCATGTAGGGCATATTTTGCGGAAGATATTATCAAAGATACCCTAGCATCTGTCCATTCCACATGCAGTACAGAGTCCAACAGCAGCACCTGGGAGCTTTCTGGAAATTAAGAAACTCCAGGCTCAACCCACACTCATTGAGTTAGAATCTGCAGGTTATTAATAACGTCTGCTGCTGCTGCTGTTAAGTCACTTCAGTCATGTCCGACTCTGTGCGACCCCATAGACGGTAGCCCACCAGGCTCCCCCGTCCCTGGGATTCTCCAGGCAAGAACACTGGAGTGGGTTGCCATTTCCTTCTCCCCTGCATGTAAGTGAGAAGTGAAAGTGAAGTCGCTCAGTCATGTCTGACTCTCAGCGACCTCATGGACTGCAGCCTACCAGGCTCCTCCGCCCATGGGATTTTCCAGGCAAGAATACTGGAGTGGGATGCCATTGCCTTCCATATAACATGGAGACTATAGTTGATAACACTGTATTGTGTACTTGAAATGTGCTGAAAAAGTAGAACTTAAATATTCTCTCACATGCACAGAAAGAGATAAATATGTACAGTGATGGATGTGTTAAATAACTTGACGAGAGAGTCCTTTCACAATTTATACATATATCAAATCATGGTGTGCATTTTAAGTATCTTACCATTCTATTTGTCAATTATATGTCAATAATGCTGGGAAAAAAGTTGCAGAGTTTGATAATTATTAAAATCTGCTATATTAGCATATGTCCCTCCACATAAAATTAGCATATTTATATGAAAATGTACACAAAAAATTGGGGCATTTTTATAGAATATTGAAGTAAGAAATTAACATGCTGTTTAGCTGGCAATGCAAGAATTGTGTTCAATTTAGAATAATTTATGTCATCCCAATTTTGATTTTCATCTCATCGTAGTTCTGTTGAACTCGGAACCTCTTTTTAAAAGACTCTCATCAAAAACCCTTTCTGAGACTCTGATCACTTAGATCTCTGTTTAATTTTCCTCAGTCATTATTAACATGTGTTGATTTCATTTTCTTTGTCTTAATCATTTCTTGCTAGGAATTCTAGCCATGGCATTCTCGCTGTGTATTCCAAAGGGGCCCTGGCCCTGCTGCTTTCAACATCAACCTAATTTGAGAGGTCCTTTTATGTGAAAATGACTCACCATCATCAAGGGCAACCCATCCCTTAATTAAAGATGGTTATGCGCAGCCACCCAAGCATCCTATCAGGACAATTGACTTTTTGGCCGCGTCACAGTTTACATCCCCAGTGGGAATTTCTATGAATTCTGAAGTCTCTGAAAGATGTTTTGATCTCTCCCTCTAGGGAGAGGAAGTTTTCTAGGGCAGAGATGCTATGTGAAGCTTGAACTGAGTTCATCTCCAGACCCGAGAAAGAGCATATGAATGGAAAAGCATAGCTTTGCAGCCAGTATGGAGAGTTTCTGCAAGGCTCGTTAAGGCACTGGCACCTAACACCCAAGTCTCTTCATTTCCCTGGCCTATGAGCACTGCTGAGTGCCAGGGAGGCTAACTCAGCTCTCTAGAAAGGTCTAGTCTGCATGATTGGGACATGGGTAAAGAAAGTGCCAGGCCTGAGTAGTACTGGGCTCTTTTTCTCCAGGGTACTTCACAGCTCTTGTGTGTCATGTTAAAGGATTTATACCTGAAAGTAGAAGTTGTGAATGTGGAGAAGAAAAAAATGAAACAGTAAGTGGAATGCTAACATCTTGAGTTTCTAAGTTGAAAGCATACTTAGATGAGGCTCCCCGACACAGTCATCACAAGCTTATTCTTTTCACATGGGCCTGGCTGCTGCCCTTAAGCCATAAAACATTTCCTTCCTAAGGAAAAGACGAGAAAGCGTTAGTGTCTCAGTCCCATCCTACTCTTCGTGACCCCATGGACTATAACCTGCCATGCTCCTCTATCCATGGGATTCTCCAGGCAAGGATAATGGAGTGGGTGGCCATTTCCTTCTCCAGGGGATCTTCCCAACCAAGAGGTCGAACCCAAGTCTCCCTCGTTGCAGGCAGATTCTTTGGCATCTGAGCTACCAGGGAAAGAAAGCGTCTACAATAAGGACAGCATTTTTAAAAAGTGGTCAGCGTTGGGACTGAATTGAGACAGAAGTGGAATGCCATCTTTTTCCATAGTGCAATTTAATCACAGCCAGGTTGATGCTTAACCTTTTATACTCTGTAATGAAGTTGTCCCTGCAGTTGGTGGAGAAGGAATTTTGATCTTTGACTTAGAAGAATGAGGTTGAGATATTTCAAAACAAAAGGCTTTAATTGAAGTGATATATATTACATGAGTTGCGAAGCTGAGAGTTTAATAAGATATAGAACTACCGTCTTGACCTTAAAATAAATCTAAGTTACCTTAAGTATTGATAATTCTGTGTCCCACTTTCATGTCATCATTAATGATCTGACATTTGGTTTCCTTTTTACGGTTTATAGAGAGCTTTCACAAACAGAAACTTGCTTAATTTTTGCCTCTCCAGTGTACACAATATTGTTATTCTCTCTTTACCAAGATTTGTTTCAGGTTTGAAATTCAGCATTTCTAGAACGGCACTTCTAGTAGGGCTGCAAAATATTTTATGTGGAATGGGAGCCTGGGACATTCCAGAAGGCAGAGAAAGGGGTCCCTGACAAGAGCTGAGAAAAGCACAATTCCCAGATGCGTGGGGTTGTGCAGAGTGGGGAAAGGAATGCCAAAGTATCTGGCTGTTGGCTGTGGTTCTGCCTTCCAGAACCTTCCTCTCCAGGGACTGCTGCCCAGCTCCCAGGAATAAGTGTGTGATTTTAATTGGCTTGTTACCATAATTTGAAGCTACATGGCCTGCTTGACTGGTATTTAATGAGGCACATCCACTCTTGGGCTCAGTCAAGCAAAAGAGACTTCCTTGGATTAATGTACTCAAGTTTCTCCTGTGAATCTTGCTCAAGGAGCATGGGGTTTTGGGTTCCAGTAGAAATAGATTTTCCATTGTTAGACTTCCTGCATGAAAATGGTCCTTGTTCCCAGGGGATACTTTAGCAAGACAAAGCAGAGTCTCTGTTCTCAATTATCCAAATTTATTCCCTCCCCTTGATGTAAAGTGGTCCATCAGAACATGTAGGTGAAGTCTTCTGAACCCATACTGCAAGGAAACCAAGCTTGAAAACCTCAAGTAGCTCATGCAAGTTACACAGATAATTATGTATGAAGTCAAATCTTGAAGTACAGCTGTGGAATCTTAGCACCTGTGGACCTGGTGGTCACAGGAATGACCCCACCTAGGGATGGAAAGCTCTCTATCATAGCCTTGACTTAAGTGAGTTTGTAGAGTATATATATGTGTGTGGACTTTCCTGCCTGAAAAGATAATTGATTCTGTCAAGATTGCTCTGTTGAGTTCTGTAAATTTTGTCCTATCCTGCACATGCTGTTTGAAAGATTTCATTTTTAATATTTAAGGGGTGGGGGTGGGGAGCTCTAAGCCTTATATTACTCTGTCTGTGTAACTTTTCAAGTCTGCCTTTTATAATTCTGAGTGCTTTCTCTGTGACTCCTTTCCTCACATAAGAAAACAATGAGAACACCACTGTTGCTGCTGCTGCTGCTAAGTCACTTCAGTCGTGTCCGACTCTGTGCAACCCCAGAGACGGCAGCCCACCAGACTCCCCTGTCCCTGGGATTCTCCACACAAGAACACTGGAGTTGGTTGCCGTTTCCTTCTCCATTGCATGAAAGTGAAAGGTGAAAGTGAAGTCGCTCAGTCATGTCCTCCTGTTAGTGACCCCATGGACTGCAGCCCACCAGGCTCCTCTGTCCGTGGGATTTTCCAGGCAAGAGTACTGGAGTGGGGTGCCATTGCCTTCTCCTGAGAACACCACTGGCATGCAATAAATCTCTGCTAGACAATTGACAGTTACTATTAAGGTTGCTAGATGATGCTATGGATATGAACTGGCAAAGAGGACTTAGTTTTGGAGTTGTTCATAGTCATGAGCTCATTAAAAGAGCTGTAGTCCCTTGCCATTGGCAGTCCAGACAATTCATTTTATTTTCTCTTTGTGTTGGAATTTTCAGACTCTGTTGAAAAGGTGTTAAAAGGTGAGGCATATTTTGAGAATCGTTCTGTCCCTCTCTTTTATAACACCAGCTCCAAAAATAAAGTTCTTAGGTATTTGGCTGCCATTATGAATTCTCCTTATTGTGAAAAGATGTCTAAAGTTTTGGCTCCAAAAGATAATATTGTTTAAAAAAAAGAAAAGAAAAAGGACAAGCCAGGTCAAGATAAAAGAAGATAAGAGACAGAGCACCATTTCAGTTTCAATGAAGAAAGATATATTTTCACGTGTTGCCTAAAGTTTGACATTTTAAGGGTTAGCAGATCCAAACCAGAGACCAAAAAAATGCTTGGCCCCCTGACTCAATGCACTGTGGGCGCTGAGAAGTGGAGGGGGTGGGCAGGCAGTTCAAGTGTCAGCTAAATATGAGTCCTTGAGGTATTTTCTTCCTGTGATATTTGACCTCTCTTTCATGGACATTATCATCATTTTTCCCCACTGGGAGAAAATACAGTGAAGGAAATGAAAGGTGAAAGCAATAGAAAAGAAGATAATGGATGAAGAAGAGGGAGAGGCCAGACACCCTGACCCCAGGAGAGAAGGGTCAAAGGAAGCCCTTTGGTTTTCTTCCAGAAACTTAAAAATATCCACTTCTTGACTGATTGACATTTCCAATCTGCTTTCCTTACGACATGCTATAGGGCCTAAACTCACTTGTTCCCTGCACTTTTCCTCCGTTTGAAAGAAACCAGTCAGTTGGGTAATCATGATAATTAAAAAAGATGTAAACTTTCAGAGTGGTTGACACTAACTCATTACACTAAGCTGCCTTGCTTGACTGAACTAACATTAATTCCAATATCCTGTTACATCAGGCACATCAGAGTTGCCAGCCAGTGGAGATATTTCTGCCTTCCTTCCCTTTCTTACCAGGAAATTCCTTCCCTGCTTCCTTCTCTCCCTTCTTTCCTCCCTCCACCCTTCTCTCCATCCCTCCATCCTTTCCTCCCTTCCTTTCTTCCTCATTCCTAATGAGAAAGACAGTCCTCATGTGTCCCATTTATGTTGATACCACTGGTCCAAGGACCACACTTAGACTACATGTTCCAGACAAGTCTATTCTCATTTTGAATGAGCCTCTGAATTACCTGGGGGTCTCAGTTCACTTCAGTTCAGTTGCTCCAACTCTTTGAGACCCCATGGACTGCAGCAGACCAGTCTTTGCTGTCCATCACCATCTCTTGTGTTGGCTTCAGTTTCAGGAATGATCTCTCCACACAGTGGCAAGGATGGCCATTAGCCAATCAAGATCTGTTTCCCATGAGGTCATAAAATTTCAATGAATCACAGAACTCCTGCTTCCCAAGAGGACCCATAGAAGTCCAGAGTTCAACTTTGTAAGCCTGGCTTTGTCACAGGCTCATCTCTGAATGAATTATGTGGTTGAGGATATGAAATTATTTCCCTCTAACTGTCCAGAGCTTGGTCATATAAAGCACGTCACTATGAATGGGACAAAGTTTATTTTTCCAGTAAAACTGGGCTATTGTTTCAAAAAAAAAAAAAAAAACATTGAATGAATTGAGGGGTAAGAAACACAACTGATTTCCAAGATCCAAAAGTGTGTCGAGGTGATAAATTCCTTTAAAGAACTTGGTCAAGAGAGAGAGATTCCAAAAAAAAAAAAAACATACACACACAAAAAATAAAAATAGATTGAAAGGCTTTTCAATAAAGAGAATAAGTATCATATTCTGTCTGATATCTTTTACAAACAAGGTGTTGTTAGCAAATACTTCACAGTTTGCAAAGTGTTAAAGTTCAGGTGCTGAGCATGGGGGAAATACTTGGGTAACAGCTACCTGAATTTCATCTGTCAATTTCAATATCAGGGTTTACTCACGCACTTATGTGTGTGTGTGTATATATATATATATTTATTTATGTGTGTGTGTGTGTGCGTGCTCATGTGCACTCTTAGTTGCTCAGCCATGTCTGACTCTTTGCAAACACATGGGCTATATATAGCCCGCCAGGCTTCTCTGTCCATGAGTATTCTCCAGGCAAGAATACTGGGGTGAATTGCCATGCCTTCCTCCAGGGGATCTTCCCAACCCAGGGATCAAAACCAGGTCTCCTAAATTGCGGGCAAATTCTTTACTGTCTGAGCCATCAAGGAAGCTTATATAAATATATATATATATATATATAGAGAGAGAGAAAGTGTATATATAAGTATATATACTATATACTATATATATAGTAATGTATATATAAGTATATGTACTTATATATAGTAAGTGTGTGTATATATATATAGTAAGTATACAAATATGAATAAGTGTTAGAGTTCAGTCATATCTCCCTCTTTGCGACCCCATGATCTTCCCAACTCAAGGATCAAACCCAGGTCTCCTGCTTTGTAGGCAGATTCTTTACCATCTGAGACAACAGGGAAGCCCCCCCCCCACACACACACACACATTTATTTAATGTATAAAATAAACTTATTCACCTCAGAAATGGGGATGTGATGCCAGCCAGAGGATTTTACTCAAATGATTGAAATGTGGTTAAGTGATTTTCAAGTATATAGCGATTTGCACTATGTAACTATAAATAGGTGCTCTGGGAAAATACTCTTTCCCCAATCCTATTGACTTATGGAGATGTATGAGGAGATCTGAGCTCTGAGCAGAGTGAAATATGATTTTGTACTAAAGTTTCTTTCTGCCAAAGATAAAAATCACTTTACATAAAAAGAGCCTTATTCTCACCAAGTGACAAGCTGCTCTTTCATAATAAAGCACAGTACTCTGGTAAAGCACATCAGCTCCTGTGTGCCACTGGAATACCATTCAGGGAGGCAGAGAGCAGGGAGCTCAAAACCATTGGCTTTGGTACCAGTCAGCCTTTCTCGCCTGGGTGACCTACTCAACTTGCTAATAATAGGTTTCCTCATCTCTTTAATGACTGTAATCAAGCTATCCAAAGCAAAGGGAATCATGAGGACAAAAAGGATAAAACCTATTACATGGGACCTGGCATATTATGCAGTCACAAACAATTGTTAATAGGCGAGGATCCTCTGGAGGAAGAAATGGCAACCCATTCTGATATCCTTGCCTGGAGAATCCCATAGATAGAGGAGCCTGGCAGGCTATAGTCCATAGGGTCACAAAGAGTCAGACTCCACTGAAGTGACTTAGCATGCATGTGGCAACTCCCCACACCACCCCCCCAGTGGCTCAAGCAATGAAGAATCCACCTACAATGTAGGAGACACAGGAGACATGGGTTCAGTCCCTGATCTGGGAATATCCCCTAAAGCAGGAAATGGCAACTCATTCCAGTATTCTTGCCTGAAAAATCTAGTGAACAAAGGAACCTGCTGGGCTGCTGTCCATGAGGTCACTACGAGTTGGACACGGCTAAGCATGCATGCATGTCTTGTCTTGCCTCTCGTGTGGCACTTAGGTACATGAGAATGCAGCAAGTGGACTATAACAGCTCATTGCACATTAGGTAAAATCGTAAGTTTAGTCTATTTTTTCAGAAACTTACTGGATTAAAATCAGTCAGTGTTAGATTAAGAGAGTATTAAGATTTTTGATACTTATAATTCATCTCTTTGGGCTGTAATTTCCTCATCTATGAAATGAGAGATTCAAATACAATTTTTTGGATCCTCTCAGACTGTACAACTCTAAAATTCTCAGTAAAACATTTTGATACCTTTAGATTTTGAGCATTGTAATAACATACTGAATGTGTTTGAAATAGAGCTAACTTCTATGTTAGGCTAAGCAATGATTTAAGCGTGACTGAAACTGCTGAAATATCATAAAAACATTTCTTTTAATACATTCACGTTCATACAGTGGGACATGGGAGGCCAGAGCTTTGAATTCAACTCAAATTCATTCCTTTATTCCATAAAAGTAAACTGAGGGCCTCTGCATCCCTCACTCCGTGATAAGCACAGGACTTATATTTTAACTGGAAGGAGGGGGTAAAAATATGTAACAGAAAATACATTTATAAATCATGTCACAAGTTAGGAAGAAAAGAAAGCATATAAGAAAAACAAAAATATTACCAATGTGGGCAGCCTTGTTTTCTTTTAGCAAGCTCTCTAAAAGGAGGTGACACTTAAGCTAAGATATAAAGTAAAAGGAATCCAAACATGCAAAAGAGGGAAAGAAGAGCATTCCAAGCAAAGGGGAAAGCAAGTGCTAAGGCCCTGGGCTAAGAAAGATAAGTATATAATTGAAGAACAAAAAGCCTGGCTGGAGCATAATCAGTTGGAGAGAGAAAGTAATATGATATGTAGTTGGAGAAAGGAAGGAGCCAGATCAATGAACTTGTGTTGTTGCCAAGACCTTGCATTGTTTTAGTTGTGCATTGAAATACTGTTGAAAAAGATTAGAATGATTAAAGTTATGATTTAAAACCACTCTTGCTGCTGTAGAGAAACACAGGAGGGTATTAAAAAATGAAAGCAGGGAGACTAGTTAGAAAGCTATCAGAGAAATCCAGAGAAGAGAGGTTAGTGAGCTATGTCAGATGGTGACAGTACAATGCAGAGGAAGAAATGTTTCCACCTTACCGCTATCTGTGTTAATTTGACAAAGTTTCTTTTCATCTCTGGGACTCCATTTCACTATAAGATAACCACGTAGAATGCAGTCTCTAAGGACTCTTCCAGATCAGCATTTGGGTCCAGCTCACAAATATCCTAAGCCAGACCAACCTGTCCATAAAATTCATTTCACTTTAGTAGAACTTAGTGATCTGCTCTGGCCAGTTCTCAGCCATTCCCCCAAGGCAAAGATGTGAGAATATTGACCAGCCAAAGATGTAAGAAACTCGTCTATGTCTTACTGAGAGCTGCGGCAGTTGGCCAGCCTTAAAATGGTGCTATATTCTGTTACCCTTGGAATGACTTCACAATGGTTCACTCAGGTCCACAAATGAATTTCTACTTCCAAATTCAGACTGTAGGTTTCATATGTCCAGATTATGAATGTTAAATCTCACTCTATGGTGTTTAGGGTGATGCTTTTCATGAAGAAGTGCAAAAGATGAAAAAGAGCTCTGATGAATGTTTCATAAAATGAGGGATTCAAAAGAGAAAATTCTCCAAAACTCCTCCAACATTTTTCTTTCCAGCCTTCAGATAAAAATGGTAAATTAATAGAAAAGCAAAACAGTATGGGAGGCCAATACATTCAAGGAAAAGCCAAAGTTCATTTCTGCCTGCAGATTCAAACACTTGTCGGCAGATCAATAGGAGCTTCTCAGTGTGCTTTGCAAAAATCGTTCTGCAACTAATACCTCAAGGACAAGACTTGTCCTGCTTTGGCTACTGCAGATGTTTGCCTGCATTGCTGTGGGAAGTGATATTTTCCACTGGGAGGACTTTGAGGGGACGTATAGTTTACTCCATCCATTAATCATCAAACCTCAAAAACGTAGTGAAAGTTTTGGTGTTTGCATGTTTTTTTCCACATAAAACTGTGTGTGTGTTTCTGTATGTATGTGGAGGGTGTTTGTGTGTGTGTGTGTTGCTAATCTTAGTCAGAAGTTCAATTATATGCTGCTTCTTCAATTTAATTAGATTATAACTATGTATATATGCCCTCTTTCTCTCTCTCTTGTTTAGTTATACTCTCTAGAATATCTTCGATTAGCTAAGGACCTTGTTTTCCTTTTTCTTGTTGCTGGAAAATTAATATTTAGTTCACATGCAGTTTGTAGAAGTACGGTAGAGGTAGGTTTATAAAGTTAATATTTCTTGGAAAAAAAAAAAGGAAAAGTTACTTAGTGTTTTATTAGCTTTATATTTAAAAATCAGTTTCAGATCTGCAGGACAGAGTAATTTAAGCAGTATATATTTGTGAAGCATGTATCATAAGGAAGGAATCAGGGTGGGCATTGGGGTGGCAACAGTGGTCTGGAAGACAAGGGCTCTGCCTTCACTGGGCTTCTAGCCATAAGAGAAGGCTAGCAAGGGGGCGAACAATTAAAATGCAGTAAGGAATATTTGGGAGCAATGCAGAGGGCAATTTTTGTGGATAGTGGTAGAAATCATGCTTAAAGACAACTGCTGAAGGATGAATGGTTACTAGGCAGAAAATGAGGAGAGAGTTTTAGTAGGAGCAGAGAGATGTCCAAAGGATCAGAGACTGCATGTTCTGATGAAGAAGCTGATGAAAAGCAAGACCAGTGCAGCTCAGAAGGAGAGAGAGGGAGAGCAGGAGAGCTTCAGGTAGGACCACTCACATCCTCAGACCTCACATCTTCCAGGGCCTTGAAGAATCGGGGCAAAGTCATTGTTGAAGAGACAAACACTAAACAAGGAAGCAACATGTTTATAGATCAAGAGTGTGAAACAGGGTGGTGGGACAGAGAAAGCTTAGAAGAGACAATAGCTAGGAAGAACAGGAATGCCCTCTCTGAGGGGCAGACATTTGAGTAGAGACCTGAATGGCACAAAAGAGCCAATAGAGAAGAGATCTGAAGCAAGGCTAATGCAAGCAGACGAGTAAACGGGGCAGACACAAAGGAAGCAGGACTGGGCTACGTGTTAATAAACAGAAATGAGGAAATGGTTAACTGGAATTTGGACCTGGGCCCTGAGTCCACATCCAGAGTTCATGTCACTACCTTCAAATGCCATCCCCTATCTGGGCCCCCTGCCCTCCAGGATTTAGGAGTATTTCTCTCTCTTGGCCCAGTAAACATGTGGGCATTGGCCACGTCTGCTCACTGACATCTGTGCACTCACACTCTGGCCACTGGCTAGTCCTTATGAGATACTGAGTAAAAATGTGTTGTGTGAAGGGATCTCTAAGAAATAGTGGTCACATGTCTAGTGTTGGGACTCTAAGACTGGGAAAGAAAACACTTTCAATGTTGGAAACTAATTAGTAATTTAATAACCCAATAAGAAATCCAACCCACCCCAGTACTCTTGCCTGGAGAATCCCATGGAAGGAGGAGCCTGGTAGGCTACAGTTCATGGGGTCGCAAAGAGTCAGACATGACTGAGCAACTTCACACACACCAAGTTAAAGCAGTCAAATTACTCATACCAGTAGATATAGCCTAAATAACGAGATAGGGAATCTATGTGTGTGTATATGTGTGTATATATATATATATGTGTGTGTGTGTATATATATTTATTATATTTATTTATGGAGCTTCCCAGGTGGTGCTAGTGGTAAAGAACCCTCCTGCCACTGCAGGAGATAGAAGAGACCCAGGTTCAATCCCTGGGTCAGGAAGATCACCTGCAGAAGGGAATGGCAACCCACTCCAGGATTCTTACCTGGAGAATCCCATGGGCAGTGAAGCCTGATGGGCTATGCTCGATAGATCACAAAGAGTCAGACACAACTGAAGCAACTTAGCACACACACATACACACACACACACACACACACATATAATACACACATACACACACATATATATGTATATACACACACACACATGTATATTCTCAGCCTCAGTACTGTGAACATTTTGGACTGAATAACTCTGTGTCATGGAAGTTATCCTTTGTATTGTTTAGCAGCATTACTGCCCCCTGCCCATGAGGTACCAGTATTATCCCCTCAGTGGTAGCAACCCCAAATGTCTCTAGATACTGCCGTATTCATGCCATGATGCTTTAAAAAAATGTTGTAAAAATTGTTGCACCACCCAGAGGGGTTTCAGTTGATTTGTCTGCAAAGTTTTACAGAGAGGTATGATAAATGTGCCCCCTGAATTGAAATACTGTACATCATACATGCTTTTGTAGCAGCAGAAAACAAAGATGCTTAATTTTTTATTATTTCTTATGGTGAGTGTTCAGACATCCATCAATGTAAAAGAAACCATTTTCAAAAATTTTCTTTATAAATATGTAATATAATTGTAAAGTAAAACTCCTCTATCATCCTGATGGGGGAACAAACACTCATATATTGAGCTTTATCAGGATCTCATTCTATTTTTTTCAGTGGAGGGAGGGAGGTGGGGAAAGGTTCGATTTGCAATATGTTGATATCTATGGAATAACATAGTTTCACTTTATCATTAAGCCCTACCACACAACTTTAATAATTTTTAAGAATAGCTTTTTTTTTTTTTTACTGATTTTAAATATTCAGAAAATACAGGCAAGTATACAAAAGGAAATTAAAATCATCCATAATCTCACCATCTAGAGATAACTGTACACTACTCTTTTGTAGATTCCCTATATCTTTCATTAAATTATGTACCCAGCATTTTGCTAAGGCTGAGAATTTATGGTGGAACAGATGTACATCTTTAGATGAAACTGATCTGCACATATATTAGTATTTATGTATCCAATCCCCACTTATGCCAGGTGTACCTAGATCCCTGGGTAGTTAAATAATGCTTGGGTGGAAAATTGTTTGACTGTAAGTGACAGAAGTCTAAAGAATATGAACAAATCAATGGCTTTATCTTATTTATATAATGCAGAGTTTGAAAAAAACCATTTAGGTCTGATTCATTCCACACTTGCTTTGGGAACCCAGGTTCCTTTTAGTTTTCCTTTGTACCGTCTCTAAAATCATGGATCCATTACCCCAGTGCTTGCAAAATAGCTTCTCTTTTTCAGGTATTCAGTTAGTTTCCAAGCTAGAAGGAAGGGGAAGGGCAAAGAACAAACTCTAGGGGCCTCCTGAATTTGGCCCTATCAACCAGCTTTCTCAAAACTTAAAAGAGCTTTCCCTGTGACACCCATTTATATCTCATTGGCAGGAAAACTGTCACATGGACCAAGATACAAAAAGGATAATAGTGCAAAATTATGCAAAATTAAAAGCGATAGACTTCCTCCTCAAAATAGGCATATTTCTCCCCCAAGTAACCATTAACTGTTCAGTATTAGACTTCCAGATACTTGCCTATGTACAAAGAGAGCCATACACATAAACATTATGAGTTTTTCTTCCCACTGAAAGGCATGATAGACATTTTTATCTTCTTAGTGATATATTATTGGCGGTCTTCTAGATCAGTACGTTTAGATGTATCTTTAGAAATAATTGTACAATCGACCTCATTATGAACATGTTTCACTTTGTACTTATGTAGACTCCAAGTTACTCATTATTACAAGTAAAGCCACGGTCATCTTCTTTGTATTGTATCCATACACAAATGGCTTAGTTCTGTAGATATGCTTTCTAAAAATAGTTACTGGATCAGTATATGTGAAACATTTTTAAACACTCTAGCATTTACTGTCGGAGAAGGCAATGGCACCCCACTCCAGTACTCCTGCCTGGAAAATCCCATGGACGGAAGAGCCTGGAAGGCTGCAGTCCATGGGGTCGCTGAGGGTTGGACACAACTGAGCGACTTCACTTTCACTTTTCACTTTCATGCATTGGAGAAGGAAATGGCAACCCACTCCAGTGTTCTTGCCTGGAGAATCCCAGGGACGGGGGAGCCTGGTGGGCTGCCGTCTATGGGGTCACACAGAGTTGGACACGACTGAAGTGACTTAGCAGCATCAGCATTTACTTCAAATTATCTTCCAGAAGTCATAACTACTTGTACTCCTACCATCAGTGTATGAGTTTGCTTTTCTCATACTTTCATTAGCAATAGATATTATCCATATTTTAATGTTTTTTAACAACATAGGCAATAATGTATCTCAGGATGCGCTTATTTTTCAGCTTTTTATTATGAAGCATTTCACGTATACTCAAAAGTAGAAGAAATAGTACAATACATTCTCATTACTCATCGTCCAACTTCAACAATTACTAATAGAATGCTATACTTGTTTTATCTGCATGAGGTTTAATCTTTTTCTTAATTTTCCTGCCATAGTCTTTTTCATTTTTCGTTTGTTCATCTTTCACTCCTCATCCTAATACTAGTTCTGATTTCAAGCATCATACCTGTGAGTCAAGTTTTCCATCTAGAGTAGAAATAATATATATGCATGAGGGTTATCACTTCCCCCTCTGCACCTGAGTAGGTATCGTGAACCAGTGAATGCATCAGTTTGCTGGAAGCCCAGCCTATCTTTGCAACCCTGTTAAACACAGGGCTTTAGACCTGTAGGTCTCAAACATTGCCATAATTAGGCATCACCCGGAGAGCTTGTTAAAACACAGTCTTGGGACTTCCCTGGGGGTACAGTGGATAAGAATCTGCCTACCAATGAGAGGGACATGGGTTCAATCCCTGGTCCAGGAAGATCCTACATGCTGCAGAGCAACTGAGCCTGTGCTCTGAACGGCCCATGCCACAGCTACAAATCTTTGTGCCACAGTTACTAAGCCTGTGTGCTGCAAGTGCTGAAGCCTGGGCCCCCAAGAGCCTGTGTTCCACAACAAGAGACGCTACTGCAGTGAGAAACCCACGCACTGCTACAAAGAGTGGCCCCCCCTCACGGCAACTAGAGAAAGACCACGCACAGCAATGAAGACCTGGTGCAACCAAAAAGAGAAATTTATGGGAAAAAAAAGAGTATTAAGAAAAACACAGTCTTGGATCCCTCCCCCATAGATTCTCATTCAGTTAGGTCTGAGATGGAGCCTCAGATTCTGCATTTCAAACAACCTGCCAGGTAACATTGATAGTGTCTGTCTACGTGTCACATTCTGTTAACATTACTCTAGGCCATGTCTGACTCTTACAGCCCCATGGACTGTAGCCTGCCAGGCTTCTCTGTCCGTGAGATTCTCCAGGCAAGAATACTGGAGTGGGTTGCCATTTCCTTCTCTGGGAAATGCAGATTCTTTTTTTTTTTTTTTTCATTCAGGGGGTTTGCTACAAAGCCTGCAGTTCAGCTTTTTTAACAAGCTTCCAGGGCGCACTGCTGTTCTATAGTCCAACTTTGAGTATCTAGGTCCTCAATGACCACTGCCAGAAATGGTCTATCAGGTGAATCAATTGCCTATGCCTGACCAAGACAAAAGGGCTTCCTTTATCTCAAAGAGTCTTAAATATGACTCTACAAACCAGAACCAAACTGGCTATAAAATCTGCAACTTAGAAACTTATATTGAAATTTAGATTCCAGGGCCCTTCAATGAGAAATTCTGATTCAATAAGTTTGAAGTGGGGCCTGGAGTCTCATTTCCTTTAGTCCATCTGGGGCACAGGTAAGTGTTTGAGCCACTAGGTTACATGTCATAGATGATGATGCCTAGGTAGGTGTTCTTTCTTGGATGTATCCGGTCCCTCTCCAAACCATCCATCTTATCAAGACACTTGTATTTGCATTGACCATTGATTATACATGACTCTGCTGAATGTTGGGAGCCATGCAAAAATGAAGCAGGAGTTGAAGCAGAGGTGCTTCTACTTCTCTAGACCTGACAATCCGGTGAAAGGTAGAGACGTAAGAATACATAACCGAACACATATAGGAAATCGGAGAAGAAAAAAAATATTCTTCCTTATTTCCTCCTGTTTGAAAGTTCATTCAGTACACTCAATAGGAATTTTTCCATTTCAGAAAGAAATATCACAAAAGCATAGAAATGCCAGGGTGGTAGTTTTTTCATGTAACATTAAGTCATAATATGGACTTTGCACATGGGTTGTATTCCTGACTATTAGCTAGGCTTGAAAGTATAACACATGTTGTTCATTACTGGTACATACTACAGTGGGGAAATGAACACCACCTAGAGAACCATAGCTTCCTTCATTCCTTGACTCAGGGAGAATTTTAATTTGTAATCTTAATAATGTACAACTGTAGTTTTTGCATTTTAAATAATGTGCCAGTTGCAGTCTTGCATAGCATTCTGAGTCTCCCAAAAATCTCATTTTACAAAGCATCCTATGCAGAGTGTAAAAATCACAAAATGCTAATAACATAAATGATATGGTAACCATCTGCTGGATAATGCTATTTGCTGTCACTGAGATACTGATAGAACCACTTGAGAAAACGGAATAATGGAGAGGGAAAAGAATGGTAATCAAATATCACAGGACTTTTCAAAGGGGGAACTGAGACATCTTTCAGCAGCGACCTTTCTAACACTGCTATTGGACTGGGACTGTAATTGTCCGTCACTCTCTTCAGTGGTCGATACTCCACTCGCCACAACTCATTCTTTCAATACCATTGATCCCTTTAACAACATTGGCTCACAATCACTCTTTGTAAGTTACAAAGTTAGTGGCATTCCTTCTGCCCTGCTTTTCAGTTCACTGTTAGGCAGTCTCAACATTCTGTCTTGATGAATGCAGCCTGGTAAGTGAATTAGGAAATTCCTCAATTGGCAGTATAGAGTGACTTTTAGACAAGTTATCGTTGTGGTTAAAGGGAGGCATGGGTATCAACTGACAGCCTCCCATCATCATCAAAAAATTCTACCTCCACTTTTAAAGGAGTTGATCTAGCGTTGAGCATCCTGATTTAGTTGTCTTCTCTTTCCTGCACAGGGGATGGTTAGAAAGATTTTGATCTTGTGTGTACTTATTTCTTAACATTTTGGAATATTCTTATGGAATAAAAAATCCATACATTTCTAATAAACTATTTTATGTTACCAATTTAAAGTTTATACACAAGTCAATTTTTATGACGGCCCTATTTAATAGGCATGATAAATGTTTTAATTGGGGGTTTACAGCTGAGTAAGGCTCAGGGAAGTTAAAGAAGAGAATGGCTGTGAACTGGCAGTCTTATACACTACAGAACAACTTAAAGCTGCACACAAAATAATGATGTTCTGTGGCTGCTGCTGCTGCTGCTAAGTCGCCTCAGTCGTGTCCAACTCTATGCGACCCCATAGACGGCAGCCCATGAGGCTCCCCAGTCCCTGGGATTCTCCAGGCAAGAACACTGGAGTGGGTTGCCATTTCCTTCTCCAATGCATGAAAGTGAAAAGTGAAAGTGAAGATGCTCAGTCATATCTGACTCTTAGCAACAACATGGACTGCAGCCTACAAGGCTCCTCCACCCATGGGATTTTCCAGGCAAGAGTACTGGAATGGGTTGCCATTGCCTTCTTCAGTTATGTGGCTAAAACCCTCATTTTCTGACTCAAAGCTTTTTCCACTTTATCATTTTGCCCTTATGGTTATCTTTTTAACATATTAAGATTTTATTTTTAGTGTTTTTCAAATCAGACACGCTGAATACATGCTGTGACATCAAGCCCTAGAATCAGTTATTTAAGATGTTTTGGTTTTGCTGGGCACCAATTTCCACATTAACCATTCTAAATGAAGCACAAAGCTACTGTGGGAAAGGAAGACCAGGGGAATGCAATTAGGATATTTACTTTTATTCTATACATAGCACCATAGTGATACAGATGAACCCACTTTGTATTCATATTCACATTTTCCAGTCATCTGGACCATTGATCACAAACATCTGTCATTAGCTCTCAAATTCAATTAAAGGCATGAGGACTTTGTGTTTGATGGAATAGCTCTGTTGGCATAGATGAATTTGTATTTTTCTTCCATGGAAAGTTTCTATATTTCTCAGGATACATACAAGAATGGATTTGTGGCACCATTGTTCTACCACTTTGATTTTCATTAATATAAATTATCAGTGTTATTTCTGTCCACAGAAGGGAGTGAGATGGCTTTGCTTTATTACTATTCCTCATTATGACAATCATGAACAACAGGTGATGAGAACGTATCAGGACAGTTCTGAGTTCAGTTCAATCTATCAATTGTGTCTGACTCTTTGTGACTCCATGGACTGCAGCATTCCAGGCCTTCGTGTCCATCACCAACTCCTAGAGTTTACCTAAACTCATGTCCATTGAGTTGGTGATGCCATCCAACCATCTCATCTTCTGTCATCCCCTTCTCCCCTCACCTTCAGTCTTTCCCAGGGTCTTTTCCAATGAGTCAGTTCTTCACATCAGGTAGCCAAAGTATTGGAGTTTCAGCTTTAACATCAGTCCTTCCAATGAATATTCAGGACTGATTTCCTTTAGGATGGACTGATTGGATCTCCTTGCAGTCCAAGGGACTCTCAAGATTCTTCTCCAATACCACAGTTCAAAAGTATCAATTCTTCTGCACTCAGCTTTCTTTATAGTCCAACTCTCACATCCATACATGACTACTGGAAAAACCATAGCTTTGACTAGAAAGACCTTTGTTGGTAAAGTAATGTCTCTGCTTTTTATTGTGCTGTCTATGTTGGTCATAACTTTTCTTCCAAGGAGCAAGCATCTTTTAATTTCATGGCTGCAGTGATTTTGGAGCCCAAGAAAATAGAGTATGTCACTATTTCCATTGTTTCCCCCTCTACTTGCCATGAAGTGATGAGACTGGATGCCATGATCTTAATTTTCTGAATGTTGAGTTTTAAGGAAAATTTTCACTCTCCTCTTTCACTTTCATCCAAGAGGCTCTTTAGTTCTTCTTTGCTTTCTGCCATAAGGGTGGTGTCATCTGCATATCTGAGGTTATTGATATTACTCCCAGCAATCTTGATTCCAGCTTGTGCTTCTTCCAACCCAGCATTTCTCATGATGTTCGGTTCGGTTCAGTTGCTCAGTCATGTCCAACTCTTTGTGACCTCATGAATCTCAGCGCATCAGGCCTCCCTGTCCATCACCAACTCCCGGAGTTCACTCAGACTCACGTCCATTGAGTCAGTGATGCCATCCAGCCATCTCATCCTCTGTCGTCCCCTTCTTCTTCTGCCCTCAATC
>SJYT01078994.1:0-38548 GCA_006410635.1 Cephalophus harveyi
TCGAAACCACCTGGTTCTATTTGTTTGAAAATCAGGCTCAGACCATCCTGCCAATATCATACTAGGCTTTACTTATTTACTTAATTGTTTTGGGCCACAGTGGCATTGAGGGACCTTAGTTCCCTGATCAGGGACTGAACATGCCCTCCCTCCAGTGGAAGTGCAGAAGCGTAACCAGAGGACCACCAGAGAAGTCCCCTAGAAGAAGGTTCTAAAGACATGGAGAGATATACCGAGGCATTGTCAAAGGCCTTTCCCACTCAACAATTTAATACCTATTCACTTAGTGAGCACAGATTGAATCACACTCCCATGGCTCAGCATTGAGGCATCAAAAATAATTCAGATAACACTGCCCTTTACAAGCTTAAACTCTTAACTGGCTTTTTGGTGCAAATTTGTTGTATATGATTTTAAAAGGCATGACTTAATTTTCTCAGGACCCAAAACCTCCTGGGGAGTAAATCATAATGATCCAGGTAAGATAATTGAGAAAACTGAGAAGTTCAGAGGTGAAATCAAATCTAGCATCCCAGTCTAAATATACCAACATTCAGTCATATCTACCTCAATATCAATACGTTTTCTCAATAATTGAGCAAAGGCCATTTCTGCTAGAGGCCTTCAGAGATTAGCACTGGACTGAGACTCTACCACACAGAGTTGGAGTCTTACTCCCCCTCCTGGGCAACCCTTACTTCCTCTTTCCTGCCTTAAAGTTAACATGGACCAATTAGTTTTGCTCATTAGTTTCAGACAAAACTGCCTGAACCTGTCTGAAAAGTTTCCTTCCTCAATATTAAGGAAAAACNCTGAGACTCTACCACACAGAGTTGGAGTCTTACTCCCCCTCCTGGGCAACCCTTACTTCCTCTTTCCTGCCTTAAAGTTAACATGGACCAATTAGTTTTGCTCATTAGTTTCAGACGAAACTGCCTGAACCTGTCTGAAAAGTTTCCTTCCTCAATATTAAGGAAAAACAAAGGAGAAATAAGAATATTAAACATCCAAAACTTTTATTCTTACCAAGTTCCTTGGAAAATATTTTTCATTTTTTTGTTTTTATTTATTTTTCGCTTTCTCTCTTTCTTTTTTTAAACTGAAGTACAGTTGATATACGCAGGCAAGCTAATTAGGAAAAACTTTCTGACCCTGTTAAAGCCAGCTGGCCTATAGGGCCTGAAAGTTCTGTCTCCTTCTACGTGGGATTCCCCAAAAAGTGGTGACTGCGAGACCACAGGAGTAAAATATGTCCCTTTCCTAGCACCAGCTGGCCTCCACAAGATAAGCTTCAGAATGTTGTCACTATGCAGAGTTTTAATCAAAGTCCCAATTTCCATTTCAGTTTCTGACTGGAAGTCTAACTAATCAATGATAACATGATCAAGATGAAATAGCCTTAGGGCAGAATCAACCAAACCCCAATATCCTACCACAACCCTGTAACCACACGGCACTCATACAGGAAGAACTACACGTGGGAAGTCGTCCCCCCACGCATTCCTGGTCACCATTTCCCTTTTCCACAAAGGCATGATAGGGAAGGAAAAGGCAATTGGGTGTCAGAAAGATTAATTAAAGGAGTACAGTGAACGTTCCTGAGTGTTTGGGTATCCTATGGTAAAACGTCTGTCTACAATGTGGGAGACCTGGGTTTGATCCCTGGGTCGGGAAGATTCCCTGGAGAAGAAAATGGCAATTCACTCCAGTCCTCTTACCTGGAAAATCCCTTGGACAGAGGAGCCTGATAGGCTACAGTCCATGGGGTCGCAAAGAGTCGGACACGACTGAGCGACTTCACTTTACTCACTTCACTTCAGGCTACTAGGATAAAGAGACTCTTCATCATGAAATGACTGTATTCTTCCAGTCTCCTATTGCTTTTGCTCAACAAAAACATGGCAATTTCATGAGATGGATTTAATCAGGAAAGGGGCAAAGCATGAGACCCACAGCACTGCTTTAAACCTTAACAACAGTGAAATTTCTTTCTGGATTCTCCTTATTTTCGGGCACAATGAATTTGTGTGCCAATCCACATACATGCTTCCCTAGAACTTTTCTAGACCTTTTCGAGTCTCTTAGCTTGAAGTTAAAGGCAATGATCAAAATTTGGAGGCTCTAGAAGCAGTTCTGATGAAGATTTTGTTTGAAGCCTTTGGTTAGGAAAAGAAGGAAACCTCAAAAGCTCCTGTATTTACTACCTGTCTTCTTCATAAAACACAGACAATAACCAAATAAACTGGGGATGATACCTGGAAATTTTGCATATTCTTATCATACTGGACAGTCTGAAAGTGAAAAGAAAGGAAACAAAGTAAAAATATTTACATTGGCAATAAAAGTATGAGAAAAAGAAGTAGAAGTTATTGATGAATCAGTGAAACACATTTAAAAAACATGGATATAAAAAAATAAAAATAAGGATATCAAGGATACACTAGAACTATGTAAAACCCTGATAATGTTTATTGAGAAAAAATAATGCTTTAAACCTTCTAGCAAAAACAATGTTCTATTTATCTATATTGTACTTCTAAAAGATAAGGTATATGCCTTTTTATCTTGCTTTCATGGAAATATTTTTTATAAATATGAAAAATATAATATTGATAATATTTAGAAAAAATACTAAATAAAATTGAGAAGTTAAAAATTATCCATAATCTTGTTACCCATAAAGAATTGTTATCTTTAACATCATAACATTATTATTATTAATATTTTGATGTATTTTCTTCTAGACATTTTTGGGGAGGAGGCATGCATAAACCTCATAACGATAATGCAAAAGCTTGAACATTACATAGCAATCTAAAAATTAAGTTTTCGACAAATAAGCTCTAACATCTTCATAGGAAAGAAGATAAAAATAAAATGATAAACTCCCATCCAATGTTGAAAAGCCAGCTAAGGAAGCTGTCTTGCTTGAGAAGCTGGTAGAGTTGCTAATTCAATCGTAGGAAAACAATTGTTAACCCATTATTTTAAGTTCCACTTGACCCACATTACCCCTGAAATTTTAAAGAATTTCATTCATTCTCAAGAAAACATTTATTTTTTTGTTTTGGTCTGAACTTAAGTAACTACTTAAGTATGCCAAAGCCTCAACCCAAGCTGTAACTTTACACTCCATTATAATATATATCTGTATATATCCACACACAAATATGTGTGTACCAATGTGTATATGAGTATGTATCTTATATGTACATGTAATACATCTATGTACATGTAGTAGGTATACATGTCTAGGTATACGGGGGTGTGTGTGTGTGTGTATCCCTTGTACTAGAACATTTGCCAGAGTTTGTTTCTTAGTCTTTAATCATCCCTAATGCTGAAGGAGGGCAGAAGCATTTTTTCTTAGCCTGAAAATTCAGTTGTTACATAAGTATTATTATGATAACATGGCTATCATTTTATTCTGGAGGCAAGGTTATCAATTCTGGTGACGTCCATTTAATTCCAAGGGAATGTAAAATGGAAATATATTGTTGGAAGCCCAAGGCTAAGAATATGCAGATAACCAGAAAGCCTTGAGAATATCTTGGTATATATAAACAACACTGCTACATTATGTGCATAACTAAAGAGAAACAGCTAGCTGATATGAACTTCAAGGAGGAGACTATAACTATACACAGAGAAGAAAACTGACATGAGCTCCTTCAAAACCCCATGTGACACCAAAAACAAGTAACAAAGTCTTCAACATGAGGAACCCAATGCTCCAAGAATGCAGAAAGATAAAATCAGTGACATTGTACTTATTTTCTTCTTTTGGTGAACTTCATCCTTGGAAATATATCCCTTCTTCCATTTTGAAGATTTATAATGTAACTCTTTATGCTTTAATGAACTTCAAGCTGGCCCCTAAAACTGTTTCCTCAAAATGTTTAAAACTGTTCCATGTTGGTGTTTTTAAATTTTTTTAAGACAGAAAAAATTTAAAAAAGAAAAGAAAAAACCCACCCTAGGAACTCCAAGTCCTGCCAATTTTTCCTTCCTGCCAAGTCCTATTAGTATAAATGAAGGGTTTATTTTAAGAAATGCCTGATAAATTACTCTACACAATCAGTAATGAGGGTACTGTCAGCAAAAGAGAATCATTTCCAAAATTGACTTGGCATTAAGGAGCTAGAGCCTTCTAAGCTCAAACTGGGTTATGTGGCCCCAGCCCCTGCGGATTCCATAAATCTCTCCCTTCTTCTCAGACAGAGGAGTTCGCTGATATGTGTAATTGCCGAGGTTTCTCTGTGTCAGCTTATGGTTTCTGAAAACTGAAACAAAACATGATCATTTTCAAACTTTCCTGGTCAACAGTTTCTACCACACTTCAGAGTTTCTTTTCTTCTTGAGCTTTGCCCCAGAGGAAAATATGAAAGACTTTGAGGTGAGGTGAGGTGAAGTCGCTCAGTCGTGTCCGACTCTTTGCGACCCCATGGACTGTAGCCTACCAGGCTCCTCCATCCATGGGATTCTCCAGGCAAGTATGCTGGAGTGGGTTGCCATTTCCTTCTCCAGAGGATCTTCTCGACCCAGGGATCGAACCCAGGTCTCCCGCATTGGAGGCAGACGCTTTAACCTCTGAGCCACCAGGGAAGCAAAAAGGCCAGGATGAAACAGAAAACAGCATGATGTAAAAAGGAAAAGGTCAGAGTTTCACATTTCCTTCTTTTTATTTTTTTAAACATTTTATTTTACATTGGAGAATAGTCGATCGACAATGTCGTGATAGTTTCAGGTAAACAGCAGACAGACTCAGCCATACATGTACATGTACTCACTTTGCCCCCAAATTTCTATTAGGCCATAAATGTTCACTAGTTGCCCTGTTCATATCCCATGTAATTTTGGAGAAATACAATCATGGTGATGTAGAGATTACAAGTCACTACTCAAACATCAGAGCAAAGAAGGGCCAAAAAGGCCCACTTCTGGAAAAAAGGAAGAAAGGAAAATGCATAATTTAAAGAACCTGTGGATAACAAGAACCACAAAAATTACAGTTCCACATGGAAGATGATACTCATCCTCGTGGTTTGTCCATAATTCCCCCACAGATATACGCTTCCCTTTACTCCTCCATCATGTGAAACCTATTGTATTTTTATTAATGAAAATCCTGAACTGAGAGCTCAGGAAAAAGAGACATGCAGTGGTTTCCTCTATCCCTAAACACTGATGGAAAACCCCCTTGTCTTAAAGTTTTATTTTTCTAAACGGAGAAATAGGTGGATGTTCTTTTTGATTAATTGTGGCAGCAAACCCCTACAAAGCTGCTGGAAGATGAAGAGTTTAAAGTTTGGAGTCTGTTATCTGTAAAACTTTTGTGTGCTCTTTAGAGAAATAGCATTATAAAAGTTAATGTGCAAATAAAATAAACAAATACCTCCAGGCCTTGCCCACCCATGAGCAGTGCAGACTGGTTCCCCTCAATTTTCCCTGGTCCACTTATAAATCCCCCAGTGATGGGCTTCCAGCACTTTTGCTGTTAGACTATTTTCCAGCCACCAACTAAAAGACTTCCACTTACTCTCAGCAGCATCTGTATAATGTTTGCAGTGACCCTGCATCAAAATCTTGTTAGGCCTCCAAGTAGAAGACCAAAGTGTTTCACACAATTTATACTACTCATATTTTGTATTTAATATGTTTAAACACTAGGATTGGAGTTCAGCGTTTGATTCAATGCAGTCTGTACACAAGCTGACTAAATTACAGATGAACAGAAAAGATGCTGCATGCTTCCTCCCGTCTTACAGCAAGAGGAAAGATACCAGCTCTTCTCAGGAAGTATTTACAAGTTCCAAGCATTCTTAGCATCATGAATAAGCAAACTTCACAAAGGTCCTTAGAGGTCACAGAGAGGAATGGATTTCCATTTTGCAGATGAGAAAACTGAGATGCAGAAAGAGGTTGGGTGACTTTTTTCAAAGGCAAGGACAGAACAGAAACAGACAAGCAGGAACACCCGACAGGATCTCAGACCCCTGAGCCACCCTGCCTGATCTGTTTCTCCAAGGGTGCTGTTCACAGTGATACTTACCTCTTCTTCTCAAGGTGGGGGTGGGAGTGTTGGTCAATGTACATGTTAACATTTCTTAGGAGGCTGGAAGGAGGCCAAAGGGGCTGGATACATGGTCTCTAATCATGGCTTGACTTGTACTTGGTAAAAGCCATCCAGAAAATAACAATGGAGTGGAAAATCTCCTCCTTATCCAAGACTCTCAGCCTCACATTACCTACCACAGAAGTACATTTCTACACAAAAAATTACTTCACAGCTCTTAGGTCTGATCCCTAGCTACTACTAACATCATATGTCATTAATTTGAAAGGTCAGGGCAAGAAAAGCATAATCTTGGTACCAAGCAGGTGTACAATCTTAATTAATATTCCTTGCCTCCATGCACAGCCTCCATACCTACGATCCACTCTGACTCCGTAGAGTCCTTTCTTTGTGGTCTTTGCTTCCCTTTGGGTGACAGAGAGCAATCCTAGATCATTAAGTTATGATATAAGCCAAAGGTGATACTTACAGGAAAAATGAGTGCTTCTGAAATGATTCTATCTCAGAGGAAAAAAATAGTGAAGATGGATGCAAATTTCACATGGTCTCAATTTCTAAACACAACTTGAAACTCTCTGGAGCCAATTTTGGAAGTGGATCCTGCACTGCTACACTCTTCCCAGGCAAATCCAGCTTATTCTTACAATTCTAATTCCAGCCTTGATCATTGTACCCTCATACCTGTAAGGGTGCTGGAAGAACAGGTCTACGGAAGAGACTGCCAAGGCAGCCACGATGTATACAATCTGATTCTGCAACCTCTGGCCATAGCTGATTAAACCAAAAAAGCCCTGACTCAAGGGCACCTAACCTCTGGGTCTTGGTCTGTCTGACATTATGATTAATGGATTGACTTGGAAAGATGAGCAGCGCCTAAATCCTCTCTGTGGACTCAAGAAGTGGGGAGTTAAGCCACTGAGCTAGTTAGCAGGGGCTTGCAGCTAACAAGGAGTGGTAGGCAGAGCTGGGGTACCCAGAGTAGGTCAAACACCTGCTGGATTCATGAGCAGGGAGTGACTACGGATCCACAGAGGAAGCCAGGTGGGAAGGGAGAGGAGAGTGAGGCAGTGCAGGATAGTTCAGAGAGACTGAGATGCCAGGGCAGTGACGCTGAGCTTCTGTCCTTGCTGAAGCTGGTCATTCAGCTTCTCCCATGCACGAACTTTCAATAAATCCTGCTTCCCGTGAGGCAACTTAAGTGCACGTCTGTTTCTTGTAACCCAAAGAGCCTTGAGAAGAACAAAGGCCCCCAAGGAAATGATTAAAGACCTTCTGGGATAGTCCAACTAGTGCATCCAGCACCATGCACACACACAACTCTCCAGACCCCTGGCAATGTCAGGACTCCTGGAGGAGGGCACCCCCTAGTGCAGCTTCTGGTCACTTAGCATACTGCAAGCCACTTGATTCTTCCTCTCAAGTTAACACCAAGCATCACTAAAACTGGGCTTCCCTGTTACGTCAGCTGGTAATGAATCCGCCCGCAATGTGGAAGACCTGGGTTTGATCCCTGGGTTGGGAAGATCCCTTGGAGGAGGGCATGGCAATCCACTCTAGTATTCTTGCCTGGAGAATCCCCAAGGATTTTAGCCCAGTGGGCTACAATCCATGGGTTCGCAGAGTCGGACACAACTGAGCAACTAAGCAAAGCACAGCACACCACACATCACTAAAATATGTCACTCATATTTAGATTAAAAGATGACAAAAACAAAATTAAACAGAAAAAAAAAAAAAAAAAAAAAACAAAAACAAGCCAACCGATACCAAAACCCCGCCAAGGGAACACAGGGAACACCAATAGGGATATAGCTATTCAGTTTGGATCTGATGTCTTTTTACTCTAACCCTTAACAAAATATTACCTTACTGCTTCCTGAGGAGTAATCCTGAGGTTCATGGAAAAAGATAACAGTGTCCTATCTGAGGCTACCTCCATATGTGCCTTTGTGTTCAAGCTAAGGAGAAAAAAATAAATAGGAGCTATCCTAAGAGACTAATATCTGGGTCCAGGCACAAGGATATGAGCTCTGCCAGTGTTTGGTGAATATGAATCCAGGCAACCTCTCCAGATGAAGTGTTACAGAAAGCCACTTACAGTGGAAAAGCAAATTCTCTCATCTTTGCCTCTGCTGGTGAGATTTTTTTTTAACACAAAACTTCATTTCTTTACAAAGTAGTTTCCATAGATGAGATCCTCATTACAGAATCTGTAATAATTTTAGGATCTTCTCTACAGGTCCTTCTATATCCACTCTACTACGAAGTATCTTTTCATTAGGGTTGCAGAGTGCTCAGTGAGGAAAAATAATCTATGTTTGTTTTGGTGTTTATTACATAGGGCGTTGTTTCATGAATGACAAATTGATTTTATCCTGCATGCCCATTCCAAATGATGGTTTGAACTCTGTATCAAGAAGGGTTCTTTAAAGTCAAATGACCCATTTGCTTGGTAAGAAAGAACCCAGGGTCGATCAGCAATGTCTGGCACAGGCATGGGATGAAAAAGAGCCAGCCTGCTAGGGTCTGGTCAGCTTAAGTTTACACCTTTAATG
Organism: Cephalophus harveyi; assembly: GCA_006410635.1. NCBI lineage: Eukaryota > Metazoa > Chordata > Mammalia > Artiodactyla > Bovidae > Cephalophus > Cephalophus harveyi. Next base: position 8,632 of record SJYT01078994.1, read on the forward strand.
TATCGGCAAATGTTTGATTTAGCACACTGCATTTTTGAGCTAAGCGCAAAACTTTTTTGCTTCAAATATCCCTTCCAGAGAGAGGTCCTGACATTCAAAATTAAAATAATACACAGAAAACAACACTGATATAAAATGTTGCCTCTAAGTTCTAAAAAAGTAACAGTAACTAGTTAACAACTGAAACTTCCAGAAGAATATTAAAACTCAAATCCAGGTAATAAGGTTTTTCTCATGATTTGGAAGGTCCACATGCCAGTTAAAGAGAAATAATCATAAAAATGAGAAAAATAAAAAGTAATGATGTAATAAACTTGGACTTCAGTCCTTAAAAAACACAAAAATTCTTTCACACTAAGGTGAAGCTCTCCCTTCAAAATATATGTGCTCCCCCTGTCTTTTTTCCTTATTTTGATAATTGAGAAACTGAGGCAGAGTGAAAAAGAAAAACTGATTCAAAGGCCCCAGTGAATCAGTAGCAGATTCTAAGCACAGAACATGACTCGATTTGGAGCGGGCTTGTTCTAGCTCACAGACACCTGGATGACTCTCATAGCACAGGATGAAGGCTACTGCTGGGCACCTCCTTGCAAACTGCAGTGTGGCTCGGCAGGAGACTGGCAAAGGTTCATGATGGGCAGAGCGCAGGTGAGAGCAGGAGATTAGCTGACACTGAAGGACAATATATCTCAACCAAATAGTCTTTTAAACAGAAACTTTACAAACAGGAAAAAAGGCGCAATAACAATTCGAAAACCTGAACCATTTCTGAAAGTCTCATCTGTATTCAAAGCATGCATCAAGGACTTCCCTGGTGGTCCAGTGGTTAGGACTCCGTGCGCCCAATGCAGGAGGCGCAGTTTCTATCCCTGGTCGGGGAGCGAAAATCCCACATCTCCCATGGCCAAAGAATTAATAAATACACAAAATTTTTTAAAATATGTATCCTGCACCCCCCTCTGACATCATATGATGACTTGATTCTATGTTGCTACTTCTTTAAAAGAATTGGGAAGACTGTACCTATATTGTATGGATGTGAGAGTTGGACTGTGAAGAAGGCTGAGCACCGAAGAATTGATGCTTTTGAACTGTGGTGTTGGAGAAGACTCTTGAGTCCCTTGGACTGCAAGGAGATCCAACCAGTCAATTCTTAAGGAGATCAGCCCTGGGTTTTCTTTGGAAGAACTGATGCTAAAGCTGAAACTCCAGTACTTTGGCCACCTCATGCGAAGAGTTGACTCATTGGAAAAGACCCTGATGCTGGGAGGGATTGGGGGCAGGAGGAGAAGGGGACGATAGAGGATGAGATGGCTGGATGGCATCACTGACTCGATGGACGTGAGTCTGAGTGAACGCCGGGAGTTGGTGATGGACAGGGAGGCCTGGCGTGCTGCAATTCATGGGGTCGCAAAGAGTCGGACATGACTGAGCGACTGAACTGAACTGAACTGAACTGTACCTATATTGACTTATTTATACTTTCATGAGAAGGGATGAAGTATACAAATAATCCACTCACTTTACACTTAAGCTAAACAGTTCAATATTTTGGGCTTGTTCTCTAAAAGAATAAAGTGCATCTGTCTAAAATCAGACCAGATTCTCTCCACTGGAGAAGGAAAGCAAAATGGGGATACAGTGCAGTGACTGTAGAATCAGACTCACATCAGCTGAAGCCCGGGACCTGCATCTCACCTGCTTTGTGACCTTAAAGACATCCTTAATCTGAATCCTGGTTTCCAAATCCCTAAAACAAAGGAAAGAGTATCCACCTTGCAAGATGGAAGGATATTTTTAAATAGTGTATGTTAGGCACCTGATCCAGGGTCTGACAGAGATAACTCAACGCATAGTAGCTCTTAGCATATAGATTTACCACCTAGTGGCCTTCCCAGGTGCACTAGTGGTAAAGAACCTGCCTAGCAAAGCAGGAGATATAAGAGATACAGGTGATCCCTGGGTCAGGAAGATCCCCTGGAGCAGGGCATGGCAACCCACTCCAGTATTCTTGCCTAGAGAATCCAATGGACAGAGAAGCCTGGTACGCTACAGTCCATAGGGTTGCAAAGAGACCCTAGGGACACAACTGAAGTGACTTAGCATGTACACCTCTTAGTATTGTTAACTGAGAATGCTCCAGATGTTTGCTTTTCTGGAAGACAAACTGGGGACATCACGTCCTGCCAAAGACCTCAGGTACAGTCAGTGGTTGAGTCCAGAAATAAAATACATCTATTGTGGGTCAGCGTATGTAACTGGACCAAGGACACTCACTAAGAGCAGAGCTCATTAGAATGTGCTGGCCCTTAAGACCACCTCCTTTCAGTACAAGTTACATTAATGGTTACAGATGGTAAAGTAGGGCTGTTTTCAAAACCTTCAGAGGTATTGAGGTAACTCTAATGGCTCTCAAATAAATCTGTTTTTTTCTTTTTTTAATTTGTTTGTTTTTGCTCTCTCTTCTGTACAGAAACAAACCCCAGTAATACCACAGTTGAAATTGCATGGTATGGTAAGCAGTTACCAAAAATAAGTATCAAATATTACTGTGAAATATGCATTTTCCAAAAACAAGCATTTGGTCCATTTAAAGGGTTTTACTGTTGATTTGCAATTAAAAAGAAGTGAGCCATTTCATTTAACTTTTTCCTCCCTTCTTTCCTGAAGATTACTAGTGGGAGAACACTTAATGACCATGAAAATTCAAGATACTTTAGATCTTGAAGATCAGGATAAATCTATGGTGTTCTTTTTTTCTTTTTGCCAAAGTACTTTAGTCATTATATTTCACAGTTGCAGTATTTGGGGTAGCTTGAAAGTATGAAACTTGTGGGGAAAACCAACATAAAATGAAAACCCAGAAGTCTATTCAAGGTTTTACAATCTGTATTTAAATTCCATCAGCACCAGAAGTAATTTTGTCAGGAAATGTAATTGCATTTGGGCAAAACAGAGTGTCTTAACCTACAGGTTCTATGTGAGCATCTAAAAATCCAAAATGTAGCAAACATCCACAGGATGTCTCTCGATCTCTAAGATGAGAAAATGACAATTCCCTGAAACATTGATAACTGGGAACCTTTTAGGATTAATGTTTAACATTTATTCCTAAAGAACAACAAATATATGTGTACATATATTATTATACTATATATATGTGTGTATATATGTATATACTATATATAGGCATATAGTATAATAATCTATATATTTGTGAATCATTTTACCTAACTTCATATAATACTTTAATATATAAAATATATAATAATAATATATTGCTGTAACTTATTGAGCTCTCTTTTAAATAAATTAGAGCAAATCTTTCAGTTTTTATTTTGCCTACTATTTTGAAGGCATTCTTTTGGCAATAAGAATGCTTGGTCTTTCAGTAGATAAGTTATTAAAATTACTTTGTAGAATTGCTTATCTTCCCTGTGACTTGTAGAAGGATTGTTTTGTAACCTTTGATAAAACAGAAGGAAAACTGATTTCCAAAACTCTGAAATAATTACAAGTGTTAACAATTTTGGTGAGTCTTAAATTAGGGGGACAAAAAAGAGAAGCGTAACAAAAGAAAGATTCAGTTTCCCAGATGAATTAGGCAGTATTGTGAAATCCTAAAATCTAATGCAGTGCATTTGCCCTCACTAAAAGTTGTTCAACACATTTCTGTACAAAACAGATTTATAGCATCCATTTTCACTCTGATTTCCTGTTTCTCTGTCCATTCACCAAGCAAGTATGTGAAAGCCTCAATGGCTATGTGGAGTGTTTTAAGAGCTGACCTAGGAAGTGAGCACACCTTGGGGAGTAGTTTGATTGGTAATACTAGTTCTGAGCCCGGTATGTGAAGCTTTATGACCACACAGCTTCAGGAATGAATTACTTGACCTCAACTTTCTCCATAGGGGTGCACACCTCAATTTTCTACACTCATTTTCAAACGGAATTACAAAAACACTTTACTTATCTAGAGGTCAACTGTTCTACAAACCCAACTACTTGGAACACAAGCAAAAAGCAAGCAAAAAATTATCTGTGCAGCCAAAAGTGATGTCATAAAAACCCATAGATTTTCCCCATTGGAGTTGCTAATCATTTAGAGCAAGTTTCAGTTCAGTTCAGTTCAGTCGCTCAGTCGTGTCCGACTCTTTGCGACCCCATGAATCGCAGCACACCAGGCCTCCCTGTTCATCACCAACTCCTGGAGTTCACTCAGATTCACGTCCATCGAGTCAGTGATGCCATCCAGCCATCTCATCCTCTGTCGTCCACTTTTCCTCCTGCCCCCAATCCCTCCCAGCATCAGGGTCTTTTCCAATGAGTCAACTCTTCCCATGAGGTGGCCAAAGTACTGGAATTTCAGCTTTAGCAACATTCCTTCCAAAGAAATCCCAGGGTTGATCTCCTTCAGAATGGACTGGTTGGATCTCCTTGCAGTCCAAGGGACTCTCAAGAGTCTTCTCCAACACCACAGTTCAAAAGCATCAATTCTTCAGCGCTCAGCCTTCTTCACAGTCCAACTCTCACATCCATACATGACCACAGGAAAAGCCATAGCCTTGACTAGACGGACCTTAGTCGGCAAAGTAATGTCTCTGCTTTTGAATATGCTATCTAGGTTGATCATAACTTTTCTTCCAAGGTGTAAGCGTCTTTTAATTTCATGGCTGCAGTCACCTAGTTTACCTTAATTTTACTAACAATTCTGATCATTATACTGATGTTTTTGAACTTACAGCAGATAAAAATAAATAGTTCTTAAGGGCAAAGGGGGCTTCCCAGGTGACTCTAATGGTAAAGAACCTGCCTGCCAATGTAGGAGATGTAAAAGATGAGGGTTCTATCCCTGAGTTGGGAAGATTCCCTGGAGGAGGAAATGGCAACCCATTCCAGTGTTCTTACCTGGAGAATTCTATGGACAGAAGAGCCTGGCGGGCTACAGTCCATAGCATTGCACAGAATTGGACACGACTGAAGCGACTTAGCACATATGCATGCATGCACAAGGGCAAAAGAGGGAGCATTTGAAGCAATAAAGTAAGAACAATATGCTATAAAAAAAGACACTAATTCAAAGATTACATAAAAAGGACACACAATCTCCTATGTCTTATAAGTCCATGAAGACATCACTAACTTAAAAAAGAGAATTAGCATTCTTAACGATTATAAAAACAGAAAAGGTTTTGTTTCATTCCAACCATATTAATTAAGAAAGCCAAAAAGTATTTAAGTCAATTCATAAAATTTCACCAAATAAGACAAGCACTTCAAAAGGATTATAAAAGTGATAAGCTCTTGTGATTCACCTATCATCTATAGACTGACTCAAAAATATACACAAAGTATTCACTTCTGTAGAATAACTCATTCCCTCAGGGGGAAAAAAAAAAGATTTTTAAAGGCCAAAAGCTAAATTAATTACAGTAGATTCAATGACTGAATTTGAGAAAGCATATCTATCCAATGCTGGATGATCTAACAGTAATTTAAAGAAATGATTTTTGTGAACTCAAACATGGGAATCTTAAAAAAAAAAGAAAGAAGTACATTTTCCTCCAAGAATAAAGGCTTTTATCTATAAACCACAGGAATTTGAAACAAACTGCAAGATTTGAGAATGGACTGATATTCAGCAGGTGGTAACAGGAAAATCAGAACCACAGCCAGAAACCAAGCTTTCAGGAAGACTAAGTTGCCCTCTTTCGTAGACTTACATGCATTTGGTGTGCTAAGTGGGGAAGAAGGGAGAAGTGACTGCATCCTGCTGAGGATGAAGGAGCACGCTGCATACGGCCGACTCCAGGGACGCAGTCGAACACTACTAATAATTATACTAGGACAACAGGCATAGACTGAGACAGTCCTGGGTGAACGAGAACATACAGTCAGACTACTTTTAAGGAGAAAGTTGAAAAATACTCTGCTAAATAATTGTTCTCTAACAATTCTTGAGGTAGAGGATGCCACCAGGTAATTCAGGAAAGAATCCCATAGAATATCCTCCAGAAATGGTCTCCCTGATTATCGTCAGTAATTCATTTCCTTAGTTAACCTCAGGTGACAGCTCCTGTAACACACTACCATTTTTAATAAAAAAACAAATTCTGGCCTCCTTGATTATCAGTTTTTAAGAGGAGGTATGAAGTCTTATTATTATTATCACTGTTAGATTAATTTTCAAGTCTTGTGTATTTGATTCCTTTAGTAGATAATAAATATTTGTTAATGACCACTGAAGTGTCCTTAAGAAAAAAAGACCTACACATTGAAAAAATAATGACACTTTTATTGTCCCATCCAATCTTAAATTAATCTCACTAGGATCAAACTAATTGCTTAAACTAAAAGAATGCTATAGGAGTCTGGATTTCTCCACACCATAGTACTTGTTTTTCTAATATTTGTAGTATCATGGCACTGTTAAAACACATTTCATAACAGAGGCATATCAGAACAAAAATGGCTAGAAACAAAATTATGTATTTTTTATTACTCAATAGATTTATTAGTTTACTTCTTAACTGTATAGTGTTATAATTACTTACATACTTCAGTTGCATTAATACAGATTAGTGTCCACACGCAATCTGCTGCATTTTAATGGATTAAACTGACATAAACATCCCTTGATCACAATTTTTTCTAAACTATCTTTACAGGGAAAAGTGGAGTGAGAATGTGAAGGAAATCTAAGTACAGTAGCATTCCTTTATCTGTGGGGGATGAGTTCTAAGAACCCAGTGGATGCCTGAAACCTTGGATAGTGCCAAATCCTGTGTATACTATGCTTTTTCTCTGCATACATACCTATGATAAAGTTTAATTTATAAACTGGGCACAATAAGAGATTACCAACAATAATAAAATAGAGTAAGTATTATAATATACTGCAATAAAAGTTATGTGAATGTTTTCTCTCTCAAAATATTTTATTGTACCAATTTAGTAACTTTTCCACCTTAACTAAGCCCTTACCATCCACTGCAGACATAACTTTTGCAGTCTGAGAGATGACAGTAAAACTGGCACAAATTTATTTTTCTACCTTCACAATTTCATTGATAAAGCATTCATTCTTACTGTAGATCTCAGCAACCTCAACAGACTTTTCCTATTTAATGCCAGAACTTCCAACTTTCCACTTAACAGAAGCACTTTAGAGCTTATCTTCGGCATATCCAAATTGTCAGCAGCACTACTTTTGTGTTTTGGGGCCATTATTAAGTTAAAATAGGATCACCTGAGCACAAGCACTATCATGCAAGAACCGTGGATCCGATAACAAAGACAGCTTCCAAGTATGGGGCAGGATACGCTGGACAAAGGGGTAAGTCACATCCCAGGCAGGATGGAACAAGATTTCATCATGCCACTCAGAATAGCACACAATTTAACACTTATGAATTGTTTATTTCTAGACTTTCTTATTTAGCATTTTTGTACTTCAGTTGACTGCCGGTAACTAAAACTGTGCAAAATGAAACCACAGATAAAGGAGGATTCCTGTATGTCTTGTCATACCCAGAATTCTAACTTTTAGAACCATAAAACATGCACACACACACACAACTACATGGGCTATACATTTGGATGTATATTGTATTAATTGCCTAGGAATTGCCTAGAAACGCAACTATTTTAACAGCACAAAATACAGTACAGCTGACATTAAAGTATCTCCTCGAATCTCAAAATTTCTGGGATGCAGCCATCTGAAAACTTTTGAGTTAACTTATCTATTCATTCAATATAAATAAATTTTTATAGCTACTTCGCTAGGCAATACAGTGATAAAAACAGAGTTCCTGCCTCAAATGGTTCACATTCCTGAGTGAGAGAGCCGGGGTCATAAAGGCATTTGACAGAGTTAGGCAAGGTATTCACAGGATGTCTGGGAGCACAGAGCAGGGACAGCTATCACAGTCGGGGTTAGGAATGTCTTCCCAGAACAGAAACACTATAATCTGAATTTCAAGTGATAGTGTGACGGATATGGCTCATTGTCCATTAATTCTTCCACAGAATTAATAACATCTGATATTTAGTAAAGCCATTGCCACCCCTCACTGCAAGCTGAAAACTACATAACCCAGTCTCTTTCCAAGTGACTAAGTACTTGTTAATATATGTGAGCAGAGGTATAATTTGATACATTTCAGGAACCTTCCCCTAGAAGATAAACTGAGATGTGTTCCTTTTCCTGTTTGTGCTTCCTTCCATTTTTCTGTCTGGAACACAGATGTGATGGCTGGAGCTCTAAACACTATCTTGTACTATGAAGACAAAGACATACTCCAGGAGAGGCAGAGCAATGAGCTGGAAGAAACCTGATTTCCTGTGGACGTACCAGAGATGATATACCACACCAGTGCCAAACTGTCGACTTCTGAATTGTCACGGGAAAGAGAATTAAACTTCTATTTAAGAACTTTGTTATTTGGGGTCTCTGACACAGCTAAACATAATCCTGATGCAGCTGAGTAGAAGTTATCCAGGAAAGACAGAAAATAAAACCTGTTCACTCCAGAGGAAACAACACATGCAAAATAATAGAGGCAAAGTAGAATGGTGCTTTAAGGAAACTTGCTAACTTCAGCATGACAGGGGCAGGAAGGAAATAGATGGGCAAGTAGCAGGCTTGATCAGCATGCTAATAAGTTTGGATTTAATTACACAAGCAGAAGGGCTTTCGTGGTGGCTCAGCAGTAAAGAATCCACCGGCAATGCTAGAGACGCAGGTTTGATCCCAGGGTCGGGAAGATCCCTGGAGGAGGGAATGGCTACTCACTCCAGTATTCTTGTCTGGAGAACCCCATGGACAGAGGAGCCTGGTGGGCTACAGTCCATAAGGGTCACAAAGAGTCAGACATGACTGAAGGGACTTAGCATGCAGACATGCATACATAAAAATCATTCCAAAACATATGTAAATTAAAAAGGAAAAATTCCACTATAAAGGAGCAACTTTATACAAGGCTCAATCCAAGAATCTACAACTGGTATTGGGGGAAGAGAGCGGACAACTATATTTCTTTCATTGACTTATTCATTTGGGGCCTTGCCTAGCTTGTTTAGGCTTCAGACAAAATTCCAGACAAAGTCTAGAGAAAGGTTTAGTTTTCTGTTGCCACTCTAACAAATGATCTCAAAGTTAGTAACTTAAAACAACCCAAATTTATTCTATTACATTTCTGGAGGTCAGAAGTCTGAAATGAGCCTCACCAGAGTAGAGCTGACTTTTTCCTGAAGCCAAGTCTCACCTTGTGCTCAAGTTATGAAGAGCAGTTTCTGTCTTCTCCCTGGGAGCTTTGTTCTGTCCTTAAAACCATTCTGACACACTTGTCTTCACAGAATATGGGAAAAATCAATGATTCCACCTTGTTCTTGCCTTCTTCTTTCTTATGCCAGGATCTGAGTTCTGTTTCTGAATACCAACCCTGTGACTGAGGCCTTGCCAAGCAGAAGGAGGTGCATGGGATCCACTGCATGCTCTGTTAGGGCTCTGTGCTGTTCCTTGAGCCTAGCATTTCTATTTGCATTTTCTGTCAGGTCCCCTTGCCATCTCTAGGTAAATGCTGTTGTTGTTTAGTCACTAAGCCATGTCCTACTCTTCTGCAACCCTGTAGCCCACCAGGTTCCTCTGCCCACAGGATTTGGGGCTCTCAAGATATGGCTTCCCTGAGGGCTCAGATGGTGAAGAATTCCCTGGTGGCTCAGATGGTAAAGCATCTGCCCTCAATGCAAGTGACCTGGGTTTGATTCTTGGGTCAAAAAGATCCCCTGGAGAAGGGAATGGCCACCCACTCCAGTACTCTTGCTTAGAGAATTCCATGGACAGAGGAGCCTGGTGGGTTGCAGTCCATGGGGTCGCAAAGAGAAGGATATGACTGATCAACTAACACAAACACAGACCGTAGTCCACCAGGTTCCTCTGTCCATTGGATTTCCCAGGGAAGAATTCTGAAGTGGATTGCCATTTCCTCCTCCACGGGATCTTCCCAACCCAGGGACTGACCCCATGTCTCCTGCAATGGCAAGCAGATTCTTAACTGCTGAGTCACACTGTATTTACCAGTCATCATGCCCCTCTTGATGGGTTGGCATCCTCTCCATAGCCCATGCACAGGCTGTCCCCTGCCATTCCTCTGATCCACACCCATGTATGATGGGTCAAGTCCAAGTTCTTACATCATTGGGATGCCCCATCCTGCTACAGCAACCAATCCTGCTCTGTGGTTTGATGTAAGATCCAGGGATCAATGAAAGATCTTTGGGACTAATGGCATTTTTCAAAATATACCATTAAGATAGTTTTGGGGGTGCTAAGGTTTATGAATAGCACAGTTTTCTTTTTCTTATCATACAATTTACATTCTATAGACATAGCTTGTGTGTATGGAAGTATATAAGGAGGTTTTTTTCCCAAGTACAGGAATTAATACTATACTTTTTATTAGTGAATTCTATGAAGAGACCATCTATGTTTTTAAAAAGAAAAAAGTTAGGTTAATCTCTACTAAACTGTTTTCAGTCTTACAGTTTAGGTGAATTTTTCTGTTTGTGAAATATAGACTTAAAGTCTTAAGTCACTGAAACATTTTCAAAAGCAGTTAATAAGTAAATAAGGCAGATAAAACATATTCAAACAATTCTCACTTAGAGGTAGAGATATTGCTAATTGTATTATAGAATCATCATAATTAAAATAAGTTTCCCTTAAGTATGAATCCAGTTCTCAGCCTATACTACTTTATTCAGTGTCTTGCCTCCAGCCAATATCACTGAATTTCCCCCAGCACAAAGTAGACCTCACATATATAACAATAATAACTGACATTTGTGTAATACTTAAAATATTTGACACAACATTTTAAAGTGGGTCACATAAATGCTCACACACTTCAAATTGGATATATAAGCCATAAGAATAGAATTGGATTACTTATGTTAATAAAAATATGTATATGTATTTTTGTACATCCGCTCAAAATATATGTATCTGCTAAAGTCTAAAACTGACAGATTTTCTAGGCAGAGAAAGAAAAATATCATATGATATTACTTATATTATGGAATCTAAGAAAATGATACAAAGGAATTTATTTACAAAATAGAAACAAACTCACAGACTTTGAAACTAACTATGGCTACCAAACGGAAAAGGTGGAAGGAAGAAAAAGTTAGGAGGTTGGGATTAACATATACACTGCTATATATGTAATATAATCAGCAAGGACCTATTGTATAGTATGGGAAACTTTATTCAATATTCTGCAATAACCTATATGGGAAAAGTTATACATATGTATATGTATAGCTAACTCACTCTGCTGTACACCTGAAACTAACACAACATTATAAATCAAATATATTCCAATATAAAATTTAAAAAATTAAAAAAAAATTTTTTAAGATATAAAAAAAGCTGACATATTTTCAAATAATCCAGCAGTCTTAACAGAGTGCTGTAGAAGAAAAAAGTATATTTCAAAGGCTTAATTCTCACTAACATACTGAGATTGACATTCTTATTAGAAAACAAAAATAAATTGACTTTAGAATTTGCAGGAAGGTAGATTTGGGTGGGGGAAACAACAGGAATAATGCCTATAATATAAAAATACAAAAGTGAATTTTGTTGTAACACTAGGATTGGCACCAGGATTTGTCTGTGGACAGTATAGATTGCTTTTTAGACGTTTTTGGGGGAGAGGGGAGCAGGTCATGGTTTCAACCACATTTTAGATGTCAACCATATATTCCATTGCAAAAATAAAAAATGATGTTATAACAGAGTTCCACATGTTTAAGTAGAAGAGCATTGAAATAAACTTTTTTCTTTCCCCAACCTCACAGGAAAGTTTAAATGTTGACATTTCCTTTCATATATGTGAAGTACTTAATAAGTGCAAAGAAGAGTGGTCCAAAGAAAATATATGGCTGAAAACTTAGAGGGTGATGCTTGATACTCAAGAAAAGCACCGGAAGAAGCTGAGTTGTCAGAGCATTTCTCTGTGTATAAGAGAAGGTGCATTGGTTGACAGAAGTGGAAGATTTAAATCATTTCAGAAACTGTTCAAATATATGCATTTATTCTATTTTTTCACCAAAAATTCCAGTTGTTCCCTCTTTATTTGCCTTCCTTTAGATTTCTTTGTTATTATCCCCATATCCCTTTAAATAAAGACAATGGAAACTAATGATAAAGAGAAGTCAAATTTGCTTTTTCTATCAGTTCAGAAGCTTCTGATTCTAAAGTTCATTTTTCTTTGGTCTTATTTAAATAGATGATGTGAAGGCCTAAAAGTAAGTTGGTTACTTTTTATTTCAAGGGAAACACACAGTTTTGGGGTTTCTTTTTTTGACAAAAACATCCTGCCCTCAAAAGCATCTGGATCCCAGGCAGAGGATTTGGGGAATGACTGAATGCAAAGAGCCCAAGAATTATCTTCAAGTAATGTTTGGTTCAGTGTTTTGTTCTTGTTGTTGTTGTTTTAGTGAAAATCCAGTGTCATAGAAAATATCTTGTTATTTCAACTGGAATAACTACCTTTGGTTTGGAGTTCTTATAGCTTTAAGACTAATGTGTTTTAAATAACACCTTTTTTTTTTTTTTTTTTTGCCCTACTAGATAATTTCACAATTCAAGATGTAGAAAAACAGACCAGGAAGAATATTGTTTGTCATTCAGTGCAAATGAAGAGGCATTCATTATTAAAACTTGTTGGCTCTCCAATGCCAAATATGGAGTAAGCTGTCACACTTTCTGAAGACTCAGAGATCCTACTGCTATCTGCAGGCAACAGAAGACTGAGAAACACCTTGGTGCCACTTTGATTATAATGTGAGAACAAAGAACTTCTAAAATTCAAATAATATATTTACAAAACAGAAATGGAGTCATACATGTAGAAAACAAACTTATGTTTACCAAGGGGGAAGGGGGGAAGGGATAAATTGTGAGAATAATCGTGAGATAATTGTGAGAATGACATATAAACACACTACTGTATATAAAATATATAGATAACTAATAAGGACCTACTGTATGGCACAGGGAAGTCTTCTCAATGTTCTGTAATGATCTACATGGGAAAAGACTCTTAAAAAGACTGCATATATGTGTACATACAATTGATTCACTCTACTGTACAGGTGGCGCTAGCGGTAAAGAGCCTGCCTGTCAAAGCAGGAGACGCAAAGGATGCAGCTTGACCTCTGGGTTGGAAAGATCCCCTGGAGAAGGGAATGACAACCCACTCCAGTGTTCTTGCCTGGAAAATCCCAAGGACAGAGGAGGCTGGCGGGCTACAGTCCAGGGGGTCACAAAGAGTCAGACATGACTGACACAGCTTAGTACACGGCACACGGTACACCTGAACCTAAGAGCATTGTAAATCAACTACACTCCAACAGAAACTTAAACAACCACTGAGACTGGAACAATAGAGAAAGATGAGGCTGCAGCACCACCGAGGAGAAGTCCTCTTCTCTGAAAGAGATGCTGCCACAGGCCGCGGGCGGCTCTGGAGAGGTGGGCAAGCATCCGGGCAGCAGCCACGCTCCTGTCCGTGAAACAGGCAGCTCTCCTTGGACTCCAGGCCACAGAGGAAGAGCCAGGCCTGGGGCTGCCTCCATGGGAAGCACTCACAGGGTAGATGCCCTAACAGATCCAATTCAGTGAAACGGCTCCAATTAAATTTCATTTAAAAATACAATCGTCAGGATTACATTGTTTTGCTTTTAAAGCCTACTCCACCCTACTCTCTTGACTGATTCCAGAAGAATTGTTTAGGTAACTTACTTTTTTAAAACCTTCCTGTCAGACCTGGTTTTTCCATCAGTCCTAATACACCATTTATATTTTTTTAAGAAAAGAAGAAAGCATTATAAAGATAGCCAAACAAGATGATATATATCATCTCTGCTAAGGTCCTGCTATGGAACTGAATTCCTTAGGTTTGAAATGCGTTCCATGAATGTAAAAGACATAAGCAGTCAGTCCTGATGGCTAAAAAAGGAGAATGAGGTAACAGTAACACTGATGGCTGTTTGTCTCAAATGTCCTATAAATAGGAATGTGAAATTAATTTTTTTTTCAGCCTACGTTCTCTCTATTGAAGGAAAATACTCTTGTAGTAAGCTGAGGTAAGGTGTTTAATAGAGAAAAAATAACATCTGAATTGTCATTTCCACGCTTGTAATTTGGGAACTTCTTAACTGAAACAAACAGGATACCAAGGTGCATATTTCCTGTAAAACTCCTGAGTGCAGGATGACTCTTTGGCGGGGGGAGCAGATGAATCTGCTGGATTTATCTCCCCCTGCTGTATGTGTGCTGCAGGACAGTTGGAAGAAAGCTTACACGAGGCCTGCTATTGTAACAGCTGGTGGCTTTGGCATTTTCTTATAAACATGCAAGCTGAAGAGAAATTTCTCCTTTCTAATTGGCCCCGTTTTCCCTTTCCTGGGACATTCCACAATGCCACCAACAATGAAGTGCTCAGAAAGGAGGAATCATTTCTGTTTATGTGAAAATAGATCTGAACTCTGCGAGGCAAGGGAAGAAATAACCAAAAAGCTTCAAAGACAACACAGAAAAGTTATAATCAAATCTGGATGCTGTCTCTGAGATCTGACGGAGCTCCTCCATACACCAGCTCTGCATGTGCCGGGAGCTAGGACCAACTACCTTCCAGCCCTGTCTGCTCCATTCCCTGCGTAGCCCCGGCCAAGCCGTCTGCTGAAGCTGAACCACGGCCCTGCCTGGGTTAAGCATGGAAAATGCTCTTGTGACTACCTGCTCTCAAACACAAGCAAACGGTCTCATTCTCAGGGGTGCTTCCTATATCCTAAGCCATTGGTCTCAAGTTTATAAAAGTGATGATCAAAAATGCCTTCAGGAGGCAGCATAGCATCGCAATAAGAGGGCATGGATTTTTGAGTCACTCACAGTTGAATGCAAACTCACTGCCACTTACTGGCTGTGTGATCTCGGTCATGTTATTTAATTTCTCTGAGGCTCAGTTTGCTCATCTGTAAAATGGGGATACCAACATCTCTCTGCGTGGCAATAGACAGATTAGAATCTGTTATATGAAAAGCGACTGCAGCACCACCGAGGAGAAGTCCTCTTCTCTGAAAGAGATGCTGCCACAGGCCGCGGGCGGCTCTGGAGAGGTGGGCAAGCATCCGGGCAGCAGCCACGCTCCTGTCCGTGAAACAGGCAGCTCTCCTTGGACTCCAGGCCACAGAGGAAGAGCCAGGCCTGGGGCTGCCTCCATGGGAAGCACTCACAGGGTAGATGCCCTAACAGATCCAATTCAGTGAAACGGCTCCAATTAAATTTCATTTAAAAATACAATCGTCAGGATTACATTGTTTTGCTTTTAAAGCCTACTCCACCCTACTCTCTTGACTGATTCCAGAAGAATTGTTTAGGTAACTTACTTTTTTAAAACCTTCCTGTCAGACCTGGTTTTTCCATCAGTCCTAATACACCATTTATATTTTTTTAAGAAAAGAAGAAAGCATTATAAAGATAGCCAAACAAGATGATATATATCATCTCTGCTAAGGTCCTGCTATGGAACTGAATTCCTTAGGTTTGAAATGCGTTCCATGAATGTAAAAGACATAAGCAGTCAGTCCTGATGGCTAAAAAAGGAGAATGAGGTAACAGTAACACTGATGGCTGTTTGTCTCAAATGTCCTATAAATAGGAATGTGAAATTAATTTTTTTTTCAGCCTACGTTCTCTCTATTGAAGGAAAATACTCTTGTAGTAAGCTGAGGTAAGGTGTTTAATAGAGAAAAAATAACATCTGAATTGTCATTTCCACGCTTGTAATTTGGGAACTTCTTAACTGAAACAAACAGGATACCAAGGTGCATATTTCCTGTAAAACTCCTGAGTGCAGGATGACTCTTTGGCGGGGGGAGCAGATGAATCTGCTGGATTTATCTCCCCCTGCTGTATGTGTGCTGCAGGACAGTTGGAAGAAAGCTTACACGAGGCCTGCTATTGTAACAGCTGGTGGCTTTGGCATTTTCTTATAAACATGCAAGCTGAAGAGAAATTTCTCCTTTCTAATTGGCCCCGTTTTCCCTTTCCTGGGACATTCCACAATGCCACCAACAATGAAGTGCTCAGAAAGGAGGAATCATTTCTGTTTATGTGAAAATAGATCTGAACTCTGCGAGGCAAGGGAAGAAATAACCAAAAAGCTTCAAAGACAACACAGAAAAGTTATAATCAAATCTGGATGCTGTCTCTGAGATCTGACGGAGCTCCTCCATACACCAGCTCTGCATGTGCCGGGAGCTAGGACCAACTACCTTCCAGCCCTGTCTGCTCCATTCCCTGCGTAGCCCCGGCCAAGCCGTCTGCTGAAGCTGAACCACGGCCCTGCCTGGGTTAAGCATGGAAAATGCTCTTGTGACTACCTGCTCTCAAACACAAGCAAACGGTCTCATTCTCAGGGGTGCTTCCTATATCCTAAGCCATTGGTCTCAAGTTTATAAAAGTGATGATCAAAAATGCCTTCAGGAGGCAGCATAGCATCGCAATAAGAGGGCATGGATTTTTGAGTCACTCACAGTTGAATGCAAACTCACTGCCACTTACTGGCTGTGTGATCTCGGTCATGTTATTTAATTTCTCTGAGGCTCAGTTTGCTCATCTGTAAAATGGGGATACCAACATCTCTCTGCGTGGCAATAGACAGATTAGAATCTGTTATATGAAAAGCGCTTAATGCAGAGTCAAAAGTGTTAGCAGGTTTCATCACCTGCTCTTGATGGTAACTATCCTTATTACTCACTGGAAAAGACCATGATGCTGGGAAAGACTGAGGGTAGAAGAAGAGGACGACAGAGGAGGAAATGGTTGGATGGCATCACTGACACAATGCACATGAGTTTGAGCAAACTCCAGGGGATAGTGAAGGACAGGGAAGCCTGGTGTGCTGCACTCCATGGGGTTGAAGAGTTGGACATGACTTAGCAACGAAACAACAATCCTTATTACATTTTACATCACAAAGTATATCTCCACACACAGTGTAACATAATGCATAGATTTTCTGTGATTCTAACCAGCAAGGATATTGCTATAATTCAGTTTAAGGGAAAACACGTGTAGAGTCTTGAAGCAATCCTAAAAGTTGTGACCAGTTCACAACATCCTGGAGCAAATTAAATACTGTGCTCTATTCTTCGATTTCTGCTTCTAAGAAACATGAAAATGTGTGCATCCTTTTTAAAGAAAAAAAAAAAAAAAGTTTGGTTGACACCAGGATATAGGAAAGAAAAGTTTCATCCTGAATCTGTATCCAAATAACTCCACTGACTTCCCTTTGATGGCAGCCAAATCACCCTTAGTGGTAAATACTGTTTCCCTAATAGACTTCAAATCCAGCTTTCCTTTTCGTGCTTAAAGCCTGTTTCTTCTCATTTGCCACATTAGGCAATTAATTGGGTATTTATAGGCAGCTATCATATACCCCGCTGTCATCGCTACTCAGTCATACATCTTAAATTCTCCACATCTTGTACTTAAACCCTACCCCTTAATCACCTCATCATCTTTGTCACATTTTAAAATTTTCCTTCCACTTAATCAACTCCATTTTCTAAGTGAGAGTATGAACCATTGTGCAGGATTCTACTAATGCAGCTTTCCTGAGGCTCAATGAAGAGAAAGCATTTTCTTCTTAAGCGATTTCCTTAGATCCCAGGATAGTTTCTGGTTCTAGTGCAAGAGCATCACCGTGGGAGCTGTTCTGGATCTGCACTTCAGTGTTGCCCTCAATCCATTTCCATTATTAATGCCTGAAAGAGGTGCTCAAGAGTGGGAGCTGAGCCAACATGGAGTGAAGCACTCCCTCCCCAAATACAGCCACTGGACCACCCAGACACCCACACTCCTGGTTGATTCTCTCCTGCCCAGTGTTCATAGGTGTTCAGACCTCAAAGGGAAAAGAAACCCCTCCTGATATTCCTCACGTCTTCCTTGGTCCCTTGAGCTAAGAAACGAGAAAAATTCTTATCCTCAGGAGATGGGCAGCTTTCTATTTTGGCTGTCTCACCCTTTGTTAGTGTCAACTAGCTAATTTTTCTAGTGAATGACCATTACAATCTGTTCTACGTGGCTCCAAGGTACACATGTTCTTAGTGTGGTGACCCACAACATGCTTTTCCATGGGATCTTAATAAGAGTTCTGGAAAGAAAAGGGCTCCATTGTCAAGTAAGTTAAGGAAACTTGACATCTCCCTCTTAAAGACTCAAAGCTATCTTAGAATGTTAATGGATCTGAGAAACGTCTAAGTAAAGAAAATCCAAGGATTTTTGTTTAAGGCAGCTTCCCAAACTTGTTGGGACAACAGAGTCATTTCTTGGTGGGTCATCTATGAGGACTTCAAGAAAGTAGTTTCTGCAGAGTATATTTTGGAAATGCTGCACCATATTGTGGTTTTCCTCAACAAGCTGTTACATTCTTGTCTATGATCTCTGAATCACTGTTTACACCTGAGTGATCTGTCTAGCACAATGCTGTTTTTGGAGGACGCGCTCACACAGCTGTGGTATCTACTGACTCTGCAGACAACATATTTATCTAAGAGCTCCAAAGCTGGAAGATAAAGGGGTTGGTTTGGTCCAACACACATCTGGCAGTGAGAGTCCCAAGATTTCCATATTGCCACTGTGACTCACCTGATCGGTCACTGTCAAATGACAATTGTCAAGTTAGAGAAGTTCCTTGTCAGTCAGCACTTGACACAGAGTAGATGGTAGAGAAAGGTTTGTTCAACAAAAGTTGAACAAATCAAAAAACAAATCCAAAAAATGATTTTACTCTATTTCTTTAGAGAAATATGCGTGATTCTTCCAATGTTCCATGTTTGAAAAATAACTAATCGTGTAGCTGGTTTTATTTCCCCCTCAAGAGCCATGGCTACTGTAGATACTGCTCTGAGTTTATGGATTATCTATGATGTGCTTCCACTTACTCCTACTCACTGAGCCCTTAGCATGTGTTGTTATTTAATTATCATAAGTGAAGAAGTGCTTGATCTTCATATTACCAAGAAGACAGATGTCATTGAGACAGATTAGGAAGGCTCTCTAGTGTCTCCAACCATTTCTTGTAGAGCTGGGTTTGTACTCAGATTCTCCTGATAAAGCCCAAACACACTTCACTCTATACCACACATGTACAACACATGCAAATGGGAGAACAGCCTAGAAGTTAGCTAATTTTTTCTAGCAATCATGTATTTTATTACAATAATATATGTAACATAAAATGTATCATTTCCACCTTTTTTTCATATGTGTGCAATTCTGTGGCATTAAGTACATTCACACTGTTGTAACCATCACCACCATCCATCCCCAGAACTTTCCCATCTTCCCCAACCAAGACACTTTATCCATTAAACCCTAACTCTCCATTCCTCCCCACCCAGTCCTGGGAAACCACCTTTCTCCTTTCTGTCTGTATGAACTTAACTACTCTAAGTCCCTCATAGAAGTGGAATCATACAGAATCTGTCACTAAATTTTTTTTGTTTTTGGCCTCACCGTGTGGCATGGGGGATCTTGGTTCCCCAACCAGGGACTGAACCTGTGCCCCCTGCAGCAGAAGCATGGAGTCTTATTCACTGAACCATCAGGTGGTGGCGGTGGTGGGGTAGTCGCTAAGGTGTGTCTGACTCTTGAGACCCCATGGACTGTAGCCTGCCAGGCTCCTCTGTCCATACTGGAGTAGGTTGCCATTTCCTTCTCCAGTGGATCTTCCTGACCCAGGGATCGAACTCCAGTCTCCTGCATTGCAGGCAGAACCACCAGGGAAGTCCCTAATTTTTAAATTCTTGCTCTGGCCATAGTATCAACCACTCACTTGGAAACAAATCACGGTAATGTTCTTATATCAAAACAACACTGTTTGCAGGTTAATTAAAGTTGCTCGAAGGGAATTGGCTTGAACTTGGAAACAAAACCAGCCCCCAGTCAGCAAGAAGAAATCTGCCCATGTAGCAAGGACAGATCACTGCAAAGATGAGAAATCTGGGGAAGTCAAGGTGGCAGCTTAGCACCGTGGGTCTTTTGATGACTGAAATGTGCATATATTTCCCAAACATTTCTCTCCCCCTCCCCCTTTCAAACTGCTTTTCTGTTAATGTGTGAAAACAGTACAACTTGAGGGAAATGTAATCCACATGTTTTGGTGCATTTACACTTATATGCTCTTGAGAATACTGAAATGGCCTAACAATATATTTGCTGGTGGACCTTTTTTCATAGAAACATAATAATAGACTAAAAAACAAACTTAATCCCTAAAGGAGGGAAGCTCAAGCTAAGTTTAAATTATTGAAATTTAAACATTCTTAAATACATTTCCAAGCTCATCTTTAAATGAAACTTTTAAAATATATTAATCAGTCTTTAGAGACTAAAGCTGTAAGATAAAAAAATTCAATAACTGGTTCAACTTTCTTTTTTGGCTCAACTTTAGGAGACAGTAGGAAATGGGAAAAAAGAGGACAGATTTCAGAGATGTTCAGACCTGGATTCCATTTGGTGCTGTAACACTTAGTAAATCTCAATTTTCTCATCCCATAAAATGGACATAATAATGTATCGCTTACAGAATTTTTCTAGAGCTTAAATAAATCATATGCATAAACAACTCATATATGTAGTACATATAGACAAGGCATACGTTCCTCTGTTTCAAATTTGAATGTTTCATATGCAATGATGTTATTAAAATCTATTCACAAAAGGCATTTATATGCAGCAATGTAAATTATATTTTTCTTTTAAACTAAAAGAATGCAAAGATCAATCCCCTGAAAGCAAGAAAAGGCACTAAAAGGTGAAGTCAGTTACTTAAGGTCACATATTAACTTGAAGGCCCAGCAACAAAGAGAAAGCCATTCATTACAAGTTTATGGGACGTAAACTGTTGAGGATATTTTTTTAAATCTATGTAGGGTTGTATTTCTCTTTCTGTGGCTAAAGCATCTTGGTGATTTTATTTTACCATATACTCTTCTGAAATCTCCCCAGATGTCTTGTACTTTTTCTTAATTTTTAAGTTAATTAAAACTAGGGGTTTTTTTTTGGCTTTATTGTTTGAAAAACATGATTTCTAGCAACAAACTGGAATATAGAGTTCATAGGAACAGTTTCAACAGACACGGGGTTCTGAGGAGGTCTAACAGGTCAGCCACTCCTAGCGTTACACAGCCACCGTGACTTACATGATGTTCTGATGAAGGACAAGTTGGAAAGCACTTCAAGGTCCCTCATGCCTCCTCCTCTCGGCAGTGCCCTAATCTCAGTCAAAGGATGATGAACCCAGGGACACAGTGATGGCTCATGCCATGCCAGATAAAGATATGACTGCTGGGAGATAGGGTTCCATAAAAGTCAGTACACAGTTAACACAAGACAGCATTCACTTCTGCTGAAAAGGAGACAAGCAATGAATCTCACAGACTCAGTTCAATCCCAAACAAATCCATAAAGTTGGAAGGTGATGGCGTAAGTGGGATATCACAAATGACCCATTGGTTAGGTTTAACTATCTGAAGGGTTTATCTAAGGTGTTTTGTTTTTTATTTTGATGTGGACCATTTTTAAAGTGTTTATTGAATTTGTTACAATATTGCTTCTGTGTTTTGTTTTGGGGGGCACAAGCCATGTGGGATCTTAGCTCTGGACCAAGAATTGAATTTGCATCCCCTCCTGCTACTTCTATGTCACTTCAGTCATATCCGACTCTGTGAGACCCCATAGACAGCAACCCACCAGGCTCCCCCGTCCCTGGGACTCTTCAGGCAAGAACACTGGAGTGGGTTGCCATTTCCTTCTCCAATGCATGAAAGTGAAAAGTCAAAGTGATTCGCTCAGTCGTGTCCGACCCTCAGCGACCCCCTGGACTGCAGACTTTCAGGCTCCTCCGTCCATGGGATTTTCCAGGCAAGAGTACTGGAGTGGGGTGCCATTGCCTTCTTTCCACTGGGAGGCAAAAGTCTTAACCACCAAGACCTCCAGGCAAGTCCCCTGAAAGATCTTATTTAACCCTCTCACTACAATTTCTTTGCCTCCGCCAACACTTCTTATTAGTATTTACAGTACAGTGTGTGCCTAGTCAAAATTCAACTATAATCCTTTTAAATCAAAAGGTGGTTTATTCTCCTGATTTTTTTTTTTTTAATGTTTAAGTCTTCTTAACAGAATTAATCTTGACATCTTAAGGAAACAGGTTTAAGGAGAACAATTTTCTCATGGCATTCAGCCCAACTGCCATCTTTTCATGGACCATAGAGTTTCTACCTGGCAATGCTGAAGGAGCACCAAGCCTTTCCTCTTTCAGAGAGGACTAAAGTCACCTTCTCCAGTCGGGAATAAACCTGGCAATGAGGTCAAGCAACTCCTCTAGCCTGAAGCCCACTTGGAGGCAAAGTTAACGTCACTTCTTAATTATCTACATTAACTCCACAACATGGAAGTCCAAACTGAAAGATAATTTCAAGCCTTATGCATTTAGTTATTCCTTAGTGTCTGATTTTACTCCTCCAACCAATGTACATGCATCACATGCATGTTCTGTGCTTAGTCGTTCAGTTGTGCCTGACTCTTAGCAACTCCATGGACTGTAGCCCACAAGGGTCCTCTGTCCATGGGATTTCCCATACAAGAATACTGGGGTGGGTAGCCATTCCCTTCTCCAGGGTATCTTCCTGATCCATGGATGGAAGCCAGGTCTCCTGCATTGCAGGTGGATTCTTTATCATCTCAGTCACCAGGGAAGCCCAATTTACATGCCTCAATTTAGTTCAGTTCAGTCACTTAGTCCTGTCTGACTCTTTGAGACCCCATGCCTAATTACATTTAATTAATTTATTCTTAAAAGATCTATCATAAATTCAGTATTTAAATTTGATCTGGAAAAAGACTTCTCTGAGTACCCAATGAAAGTTGAAAGTAGCAATTACAGCAAGGACTCAAGAATTGACCCCAGAAAATGTCTGATCCAACTTTCAAGACAAAAATAACAAAACTTGCTGTACTATCAGTGAAACTTCCACTTTCCCTGTGGTTTTTGATTTATGTCTTTATTTTATTTTGCTTTGATTTCTAGATTTGTTTCAACAGTCAGTGGTCAACTCAGATGATGTCAAATACACCTCTAACCTCAAGGATCATTCCATACAGTGACACTTGAGAAAACACCCCAATGTAGAAGTCCAATTAAGTAGGTATCCAGGAAAATTCTTTAGCCATATTTGGAAATATGAATTTCTAATAGTGAAAATAACTATGCACCCCAGAACTTCACTGATAACTTAGGACTGATGTGTAACATGAATTTCTGGTCCTTTAGACAGATTCACTTATCTTAGTGTCGGGGTTGATGAGGATAGTTGAAGAGTAACAATTGAGATCTTGGCCCCTTTCCCAGTTCTGAATAACAGGAACGTAAATTCCCTGAGCATGAAAGTCCAGCTCTCACGAAATATTTCTTCCTCACAGCACAGATAAGCATCGTTGATGGAGATCCCTAAGTTATATCAGCGACAGTAACTTGGCTCTTAGGGCTTCTCCAGTTCCTGATGGAAAGACATTCCTGGGGATGCTATTTCCTCCTCCTGTTTCCTCCCTGCTCTCATAGGAAGGAAAGTCACTCTAGCTATTCATTTCTCACTGAATGGTAATAACGTCTAAGACCCTGCCTCACTGTATCAGGACTTCCAGAGAAGGCTGCAGGCACTCAACGTCAAATCATCTGAGAATACGCTGATTTATTTAGCTCTCAGGGCATTGCCATGGGTTAAGAGTTTAATCAAGTTAAAACTAATTGGGGGCTTTGGGAAGTACCATGGCTAGTCTATTTGAAAGCCCACTTCCCTGCCAGCTTTCTCTCATTCTGTTAACACACTGTAGAACCTTCTTCTCTTCTCTGTCCTCTTTTTTTTACAGCTTAGCCCTGGTCCCCGAAGGAGTATGCTTTCTAGAAGATAGATTATACACTATACACAATGTGAAAACTTTACACACTCTTCCTGCTGTCATCTAAAAGATCTGCCTACCTGAAAGATATAACTTACCTTTCACTCTCAGATTGGTTTTACATAGAATTCCTTATAAGGACCAACATATTTAAACTTTATGGAGGAATCTAAGCTGAAACTTTTGTTCCTCTTTAATTTGTCTTTTTCCCTAGTAAGATTTGTGACAACTTTTCCCCACGGCTGTTATCCATTATAGTAATTTAACTAAACTTTGAGGATTTGTAATTTCTGAAACATCATCTAATTTTCTATGTAAAGGAAGATAGAAAGCTAAAAGTAACTTTTTAAAAAGCAAGCTGAAGCCTTGTATAGCACAGAAGAGGAAGATTTGTAACTGGCAAAATACTAGGTGGTCACACCAATTAATATATGTACTTCAAACTAGAAACAAACTAAAGACGTAAAATAAATCTCTTTCAGATAGCTTGCACAGGTAGCCAATCGGTTCATAAAAAAATGCATACTGCTTTAAATTGTCAAAAGTCATTTTAGTTATTTTTCATCTAATAGTTGTTTATCCTAATCATCATCCAGAAAACACCTGTTAAGTACTACCTTGGTATAAAGGGTGTTGGTTAGTTAAAATGACAGTGCCTTGTCAGGAGTTTACAAAAGAAAGATGTTTCAGATCATCACTTATTTAAAAAAAAGTCTTGCAAAACATTCAGAAATACAGTATGTTAGATCATCAAATAAAGAAGTACATTCAAATTCTAAAAAAGTAGCCATAAAATCCAAATGTCAACATTCCAATAATTTGACTTGAGCTACATTAATTCATAACTCCAAGAGATGGTGAAGGACAGGGAAGCCTGGGGTGCTGCAGTCCATGGGGACACGACTTAGTGACTAAACAACAACATTAATTCATAGCAATGACTGTTCTTCTTGCACCCAACACCCACTAGCTAAAAATTGTTGCAGGTTCCAAAATGAATATTAAAATACTATGAGGGAAAAAAACTGTAAAAATTTTATTTAAAAGAACTTGAAGCTGCTTTCTGAAAGCAGATCAGGGGACCAGCAGACAAAGGTAATTCAATTTAAAATCGTTTTGTAGGATAGAACACTGCTGCCTTCTCACAACCTTGACACACTCACCACTCAAATACTTCCCAGAAGTGCTATTAGACTCAAATAACGACCACGCACACTCACCAGGAGGTATCGGGAACAAGTTACGGTGAGAAACTTTAGAGTTATGCGTCAAATCATATTACAGTGACACCCTTTGAAGTTTGAACTCAGCACCAAGGCTGTTTTGGCACCTACACAGTACATGGAAGGACAATGTGTTCCTTTTTGGCTAAAAGGCCAGTAGCCAGCAGTAATCACAAGAAGATGAAAATGGAGAATGCGCTCAGTGGAAAGTGGCACGCCTTCCGTATGTGATAACTAATGTAAAATCTTCCCACTAAAGTCACAAATAACATGATGTCTATATGATGGCCTTTTACTGAGGAAATGTGGTATGAAATTAAATGTCCTTTTTTTCATTTCACTAATTAACGAATGAAAGTTTTTTTCAATTTCAAAGCTTAAAATTCAGGATACTGGAAGTTTTACAAAAAATTTCAGTGGTCTAGTGGTTGAAACTCCTTGCTCCCACTGCATGGGGCGCAGGTTCAATCTTTGGTCAGGGAACTAAGATCCCAGATAATCCATGCAGTGTGGTCCAAGAGTGTAAAAAAAGAAAAATTTCCATGAAGGTATAACCATTTTAGAAACCACACCTAAAAGCAGTCAATGAGAGCATCTGTCAAAAATAGGTTTGAGATTCTTCCCAAGCTCGCCCTCCAGGTCTCATTCCCACCCCTGTCTCTTATACACATCTAGATGTGTATAAGAGACAGGTGCATATATTTCCCAAACANGGTGTATTTGACATCATCTGAGTTGACCACTGACTGTTGAAACAAATCTAGAAATCAAAGCAAAATAAAATAAAGACATAAATCAAAAACCACAGGGAAAGTGGAAGTTTCACTGATAGTACAGCAAGTTTTGTTATTTTTGTCTTGAAAGTTGGATCAGACATTTTCTGGGGTCAATTCTTGAGTCCTTGCTGTAATTGCTACTTTCAACTTTCATTGGGTACTCAGAGAAGTCTTTTTCCAGATCAAATTTAAATACTGAATTTATGATAGATCTTTTAAGAATAAATTAATTAAATGTAATTAGGCATGGGGTCTCAAAGAGTCAGACAGGACTAAGTGACTGAACTGAACTAAATTGAGGCATGTAAATTGGGCTTCCCTGGTGACTGAGATGATAAAGAATCCACCTGCAATGCAGGAGACCTGGCTTCCATCCATGGATCAGGAAGATACCCTGGAGAAGGGAATGGCTACCCACCCCAGTATTCTTGTATGGGAAATCCCATGGACAGAGGACCCTTGTGGGCTACAGTCCATGGAGTCTGTCTCTTATACACATCTCCCCCCATCCCGCCTCCACTCACTGCTCAGGTGGTTGAGATCTGAGACCTCAGCCTAGATCTCCTTTACATTTTGATTTGTTTCTAATGTGATCATTAGCTCCTCTTGAGGTCTTATTGTCCTGGCCAGGACACCTGGCCACCTGGTCACCAGGACACCTGGTCACCTCTATTCTAGCCCTTTCTCAGTTCCTCTGGCACCTCGCTCAGCACCTCCACACCCCTCCCTCAGCCCACAGCAGTTTGGCCCAGCTGGCAACTGGTCATTAGTCATATGTCTGTCTACATTTCATTCTCAGGGACGGCTTTCCTGACCTGCACTAAAGGCGAGGTCTCTTTCATCTGAGCTTTCAGATTATTCTGCTGTTGTCTCTGGTTCTCCATGGAAATGCCCATCTCATTTTTCTGAATTTATTATTCAAAAAAAGGAATCCCTAGCAAACTGTAAGTTCCACAAGTGACTGGGCCTGTCCTGGGTACAACCTTACTACCAGAATATCATAGGGTGTGTGGAACATGGTAGGCTTAGTGACTTATGTGTGTGAATGTCAGTGTGTTTAAGGTTACCTTAGTTAATTCTGAGCACATTAGTAACTTGTGCCCAATGTGATGACACGTCTGTCGCTAAACTAATGATGAGTTAAAACTAACAACTACTCCACTCACTGGGGACTCACAGAACACCAGATGACTCAAGTTGGGCAAAGAGAGACATGATGCATTTTCTCAACTCTACTCCAACTAATAATCAATTTTTTTCTCTACTTTTAACTGTAAAATAGACTATAAAGGTCAAATGAGATAGTAGTTTAACAAACAATGTATGGACAAAGAACACAAGTATTAGCAAAACTACAACTCACATTTACAGATAATTCATGAGCATTAACTAGTTAGTGAGCATTAACTAGTTAGTAAGCTTTAACTTTAACATGCATATACACAAATTAAATTTCATAATTGTTTACTAGAGATTGGAGGTAGTGAGAAATGATATGAAAAGATAGCATGTTACAATAGATATAAATTAATAAAGGAGAAAGTTTGGACTATACTACTTGGTTTATTTTAATATGGATATTGCTTACAAATATTGGAACAATGTATTCAGTGCTGACAATATTTAAGCAGCAAAGAGAAATTTTGAAGAAGTAAATAATTTCCCATCCCTGTTAAAAGTGTATTCAACATTGGTGGACTAGTAGTTTTAAGGTTTTAATCAATTAGCATCTCCTATAAAGGACCTCTAATATGAGAATCTGAGGGAAAGTTGTGGATTTATACCTCTCTTTAAAAGGTGCCATAAATATTTTTCTCTAAGAAACAAGTTTCTAGTAATGACTAAGACAGACAATCCTTCAGGCAAATAAGTGCAACGTATAGAAAATTCAGTATTGTTCACAAGAGGCTCACTAATAACAGTTCAGTTCAGTTCAGTTCAGTCGCTCAGTCGTGTCTGACTCTTTGAGGGGTCACAAAGAATTTCTAGAAGCACTAATAACAAAGGACATATAAATAAATAGTTTTAATTATGATTGTCACTGTAAATATAAAGATATATATATATATATATATATGTGAAACTGTAGAGCTACATTTTAATGAATTAAAAAATGTGTCTCCACTGGCTAACTAGAAAACAATGGAGCATAAAATCATTTTTAACTCTACTCATCTTACCTGTTTTGGTAAATTCAACTCATTGAGGCATTATGGGAAAATCTGAGCTATTTCTATGGCATTCATGAGGTCTCCATGAGGACATCCCTTACAAAGAAATGCAGAACTATCACTGATAAATAAAATCAATGAAAATAACAACCCGCAGAAAAAGATTTAATTATTTACTGATAAATTCTCTTTGCATTTAATATCTCTTGTCCTATCTGAATAGCCTCCTACTGAGACACACTGAATAGTAACTTTTTATCTGATGTCTGTGAGTGGAATTGCCTCTTCCCTTCATGGGGAGTCTAGATGTGCTGCCCTCAAAAGACACTCAGATACTAATTCCAAAAATAGTCTAAACACATGCATTCCGCCTCAGTCTGAGATCTCTTTTGTTGATAATTCTACAGAGAGAATATAAGGTTAGTCAATAAGATAGACATAGAAAAAGATACCTAGGTCCTATCAAAATTAAAGAAACAAAAATAAAATTTTCCAAAAGGGGATTTAAAAGAGATTGCTGTACATCTGAGAATTTAATCAGCACATAATATATGCTCAATTATATAAATGAATAAATAATTTTCTTAGCTTTTATCAACATGCTGTTTTTTTTTTTTTCACTACTTTTCTATAGCCCATAGCTGTGTTGGTGGTTTAGTTGCTAAGTCATGTCTGACTCTTGCGACCCCATGGACAGTAGCCTGCCAGGCTCATCTGTCCATGGGATTTCCCAGGCAAGAATACTGGAGTGGGTTGCCATTTCCTTCTCCAGGGAATTTTCCTGACCCAGCAATCTAACCCACATCTCCTGCATTGCAGGCGTATTCTTTACCATTGAGCCACCAGGGAAGTCCCATATCCTATAGCATTTCCCTGTTAATATGTGATCCCGATCTGTGATATACCTACTCTCTATCTTACCTCCCTTAATTCAATATAATGTTCTGTATACTCTTGAATATCAGGATTTCCTCCAATATGCTTTATTCATCATACTTCCCTCCTCTCATTCTTTTCGTTTGGCCAATGGCCATGTCTAATCTGTTCTGAGACATTTTTATCCAGCTGCTCCCAAATCTTATAATTAGATTATACCCCAAAACAACTTAATAACAGCAGTTATTCAAGAAATGAGATCTGATACCTATAGAAGTAAACACTTATGCCATTTGACTGAGGTGACTGAGGGATTTGAGAAATACTCAAATTTCAAACAAGGCAAACAGGATATAGTTTCAGGAAAACAATAACCAAAGTTATATTCTAACTAATTTTATTATTCTCTGTTAGAATTAAAGAAAAAATAAGGGAATGATTTGTGTATAGTTTGGAAAGAAAGGGACTCGGTGGACAAGTACCTGGAGGGGCTTTCCAGCAGTGGCCAGAACAGATACAGCAGATCTGAGGAATAGCAATTTCATGATTACTAGAGAAGTATGGTCTATGGGGGCTGATGGGTTGATTGCAAGCTGTCACTACAATTTGAATACTCTGAGAGTTAGGCCTGAGGCTTCCGGCTACTGAGAACACTCCCGGGACCTGAAAAACTTGTCCATTTACCTTAAGGCCAAAATGTCTTCAGTGAGTCTGTTGGGTATGTCAACTTCTACAAATTCAATATATTCTGGACTTACTGAAAGCATTTGGTTTTTTGATCTCAACAAAGCTAAGATCCATAACCTAAACCATAGTATGGGAAGAAAAAAAAAA
>SJYT01078994.1:38694-95461 GCA_006410635.1 Cephalophus harveyi
AAAAAAAAAATGCCCTGGCCTGAGAAGTCAGGGACACCGCCTGACTTGCTTGGACACCGCCTCTATGGTGCCTGGCTTGCTTTCTCATTCTCATATGAGCCAAGTACAATTTGATAATATTTTCCACATCTATCGCCATCTATCTGTTGGCAATGACATACGACGCTTATGTGAGTCCATGATTCCACAAAATGGAGTTACGTAATACAAGCACTTTTTGTCACCCAGACAATCAGAGTGAAGACACAAGTCTATAGCCTTAGCAAACATGCTTGTGAGTATGATTCTAGGATTCCCCTTTTATCCAAAATAAAAAATCTGGATAATGTCTTTATAAGCGGTTTGGAGGCTCATAAATTACATGCAGATATCAGCACACGGAATAAATTTATGAAGAAAGGAGTTAAGAAAAATAGAATTTTCAAACCTGGGACTGATATCTTCCCCACAGTTGGATGCTTCATCTCCATAATGAGGTCATTGTGTAACACCTAAAACGTAAAAAAAGAGAGAGAAATAACTTACAAAGTAAGTTTATCTTCAATCTCAAGGGATGTGGAAAGATACTTATTCAATCCATTGAAAAAAATGATTACAAAACATAGAAATTTTTGAAATATTAATTTGAAAGTATTTGAGGTTAAAATGTTTTCATTTTATATGAAACCAAGTGAAGCCAAAAAGAATTAGAAGACTCAGGGGCCAGCCAACTTCATTTTTATAGTCTTCTTAGTCTTAAAAATGTTATTTGCTCTTAAATACAGGGTGTGATTCCCCCTTTCATCTATTTTTGATCCTCTAAATATTAAAGCTCAGCCTCTTCCTCCATGACCTCAAGCAGGATTGGACCAAGGTCAGCTGCAGAAGGACAGAATATGAGAGGAACCAGGACCTGAAACAGGGAGCCTACTGTAGTACAGATGTGCTCCTAGCAATTTCTTCAGTGGAAGGTGTGGGCAGTCAGTCCAGTTTGAAAGGTGAATCAGAATACCCAGGAGGCCCAGGGACCACATAAAGTGGACAAATTAAAGCCACTGGGACAAGCCATGAGCAGAGCCAGCTGATAAGGAGCCCAGGTGAGAGGAGACCCTGGTCAGAGGCCTGAGCAGGAGACTGAAACCAAAGATGTTCTCAGTGGTCACAGGATCTTACTCATGAGACCAGGTTTTATAACTATGACGAACTGAGAAAACAGGGGCAACTGAGAAAAAAAGCCAGAAACCCCATCCCGGAGGACTGATTCAATCTCACGCACTGGACCAAGACAGGTATTTGGTGTCTCATCAAGAAAGTGGGTCTTCCCAGATGGCGCTAGTAGTAAAGCACCCATCTGTCAATGCAGGAGACATAAGAGAAGCAGGGTCAACCCCTGGGTAGGGAAGATCCCTTGGAGGAGGGCATGGCAATCGACTCCAGTATTCTTAACTAGAGAATCCCAAGGACAGAGCCTGGTGGACTACAGTTCATAGGGTTGCAAAGAGTCAGACATGACTGAAGTGACTTAGCACAGCACACGTCCAGAAAACAAAGTAGACTTGACCTCAGTTAAGAGTCAAGGCAGTTACTAGGACAGGGGTGTTCTATCAGAGCCCAACCAGCAGAAAGGTGGCTTGATGCTGAATCATTTGGCTACCCCCCTTCATGGATTGCAGCCTTATTGTGGCGAAGGGACTTGCATAATTCAATGAAACTATGAGCCATGCCCTGCAGGATCATCCAAGACAGACAGGTCAGATCATAGTGAAGAGTTCTGACAAAACCTGGTCCACTGGAGGAGGAAACTGCAAGTATTCTTGCCATGAGAACCCTATGAACAGTATGAAAAGGCAGAAAGATATGACACCAGAAGATGACTCCCCTGGGTTGGAAGGTGTCAAATATGCTACTGGGGAATAGCAAAAGGCAATTACTTATAGTTCCAGAAAGACTGAAGCAGCTGGACCAAAGTGGAAATAGCACTCAATTGTGGAAGTGTCTGTGTTGAAAGTAAGGTTCAGTGTTGTAAAGAACAGTATTGCATAGGAATCTGGAACGTTAGGTCCACAAATCAAGGTAAATTGGACATAGTCAAGTAGGAGATGGCAAGATTGAACATCAACAACTTAGGAATCAGTGAACTAAAATGGACAGGAATGGGCTACTTTAATTCAGATGACAGTTATATCTACTACTGTAGTCAAGAATTACTTAGAAGAAATGGAGTAGCCCTCACAGTCAACAAGAGTCTGAAATGCAGTACTCAGGTACAGTCTCAAAAACAACAGAATGATCTCAGTTTGTTTCCAAGGCAATTCAGCATCACAGTAATCCAAGTTTATGCCCCAACCACTGATGCCAAAGAAGCTGAAGTTGACTGGTTCTATGAAGACTTACAACACCTTCTAGCACTAACACCAAAATTTAAAAATATATATATCTTTTTCATCTTAGGGGATTGGAATGCAAAAGAAGGAAGTCAAGAGATACCCTGAATAATATGCAAGTTTGGCTTTGGAGTACAAAATGAAGCAGGGCAAAGGCTAACAGTTTTGTCAAGGGAACACACTGGTCATAGCAAACACCCTTTCCCAACAATCCAAGAAATGACTCTACACATGGATATCTCCAGATAGTCAAAACCAAAATCAGATTGATTAGGTCCTTTACAACCAAAGATGGAAAAGCTCTACACAGTTAGCAAAAACAAGTGCTGGAGCTGACCATGACTCAGATCATCAGCTCCTTATTGCAAAATTTGAGGTTTAAATTTAAGGAAATAGGGAAAATCACTAAACCATTCAGGTATGACCTAGATCAAATCTATTATGATTATACAGTGAAGGAGACAAATAGATTCAAGGAATTAGATCTGCTAGACAGTGTCTGAAGAACTATGGACAGAAGTTCATAACATTGTACAAGAGGCAGTGACCAAAACCATCCCAAAGAAAAAGGAATGCAAGAAGACAAAGTGGTTTTCTGAGGAGGCTTCACAAATAGCTGAAGGACAAAGAAAAGTGAAAGGCAAAGGAGAAAGGGAAAGATATACTCAACTGAAAGTAGAGTTCCAGGGAATAGCAAAGAGAGATAAAGCCTTCTTGAATGAAGAATGTGGAAAAAACAGAATGGGAAAGACTAGAGATCTCTTCAAGAAAAGTAGAGCTATCAAGGGAACATTTCATGCAAGGATGGGCATGATAAAGGACAGGAATGGAAAGGACCCAGCAGAAGCAGAAGAGATAAAGAAGAGGTGGCAAGAAAACACAAAAGAAATATACCAAAAGGTCTCAATGATCCAGATAGCAATGATGGTGTGGTCAACTCACCTAGACCCATTCTGGAGGGTAAAGTAAAGTGGGTCTTAGGAAGCATTACTATAAACAAAGCTAGTGAAGGTGACAGAATTCCAGCTGAGCTATTTCAAATCCTAAAAGATGCTATAAAAGCACTGCATTCAATATGTCAGCAAATTTTGGAAAACATCAGTGGCTACAGAACTGGAAAAGGTCAGTTTTCCAATCTCAAAGAAGGGCAATGTCAAAGAATGTTCAAACTACCAGGTAATTACATTCATCTCGCATGCTAGCAAGATTCTGCTCAAAATCCTTCAAGCTTGGCTTCAGCAGGACTTGAACCAAAAATTGCAGATGTGCAAGTTGAGTTTAGAAAGGCAGAGGAACCAGAAATCAAATGGCCAACATTCACTGGATCATGGAGAAAGCAAGGGAATTCCAGAAAAACATCTAATTCTGTTTCATTGACTACACTAAAACCTTTGACTCTGTGGAGCACAACAAATGTGGAAAATTCTTAAAGAGATAAAATGCCAGACTACCTCACCTGTCTCCTGAGAAACCTGTATGCAGGTCAAGAAGCAACAGTTAGAACCGAACCTTACATGGAACAACAGACTGTTTCAAAATTGGGAAAGGAGGAAGACAAGTCTGTATACTGCCACCCTGCTTACTTAACTCACAGGCAGAATACAGCATGCGAAACACTGGGTTGGATGAATCACAAACTGGAATCAAGATTGCCAGGGAAATATCAACAACCTCAGATATGCAGATAATACTACTCTAATGGCAGAAAGTGGAGAGGAACTAAAGAGAATCTCAATCAGTGTAAAAGAGAAGAGTGAAAAAACTGGCTTTAAACTTAAAATTAGAAAACCTAATATCAAGGCATCCACTCACATCATTTCATGGCAAATAGAAGGGGAAAAAGTGGAAGCAGTGACAAATTTTATTTTCTTGGGCTCCAAAATCACTGTAGATGGTGACTGCAGGCATGAATTTAACTGACACTTGTTCCTTGGCAGAAAAGCTATGACAAACCTATACAGTGTATTAAAATTCAGAGACATCACTTTGATGACAAAGGACCATACAGTCAAAGCTATCATTTTTCCAGTACATATACAGATGTGAGAATTAGACCATAAAGAAGACTGAGTGCTGAAGAATTGATGCTTTCAAATTGTGGTGCTAAAGAGGACTTTCGAGAGTCCCTTGGACAGCATGGAGATCAAACCAGTCAATCCTAAAGGAAATGAACTCTGAATATTCATTGGAAGGACTGATGCTGAAAATGAATCTCCAATACTTTGGCCACCTGATGGGAAGAGCCAACTTACTTGAAAAGGCCCTGATGCTAGGAAGGATTGAAGTCAGGAGGAGAAGGGAATAACAGAGGATGAGATGGTTAGATAGCAAATAAGATGGTTAGATAACCAACTCAGTGGTCATGAATTTGAGTGAGCTCTGGGAGATAGTGGAGTACAGAGAAGACTGGCATGCTGCAGTCCATGGAGTTGCAGAGTCAGACACAACTTGGTGACTGAATAAAAACAATCACACTTGGCCACTAAAACAGAGCTACTTAAATCCTTGGCACAGAGAGGCTGTCATTTTTCCCTTGAGTGGGCAGGAAAACAAAAGCTGCCAGAGATCAAGTGCCCTCTAGCTGTGGGTAGAAGATGTGATGAGGGCATGGAACTAGATTCTAGAACACAAAAGTTGAATTACTGGTGGAAACATATTGTGTCACACACAAATGAAAATGCTACAAAGTCGTTTTTGTAAGTTAGGTCTTTACCAGTTGGAGGCAACCTGTGTATACTGCATCAAAGAACCCCCAAATTCAGTTTATTATTGCTATGACTGCATCTTATTGAGACGCATATGGGTGAGTTACATGCGGAGTGCTGTCTCCACCTGCACTGTCTACCAGGAGCAGAGCTTCTCTTGTGCTATTCTGTACATGGATCTAAAGGGCAGATGCTTTGAACTGTGGTGCTAGAGAAGACTCTCGAGAGCCCCTTGGACTGCAAGATCAAACTAGTCAATCCTAAAAGAAATCAATCATGACTATTCATTATAAGGACTGATGCTGAAGCTCCAATACTTTGGCCACCTGATGCAAAGAGCCAACTCATTAGAAAAGACCCTGATGCTGGGGAAGATTGAGGTCAGGGAGGAGAAAGGAATGACAGAGGACAAGATGGTTGGATGGCATCACCGACACAACGGACATGAGTTTGTGCAAGCTCCAGGAGATGGTGAAGGATAGGTAAGCCTGGCGTGCTGCAGTCCATGGGGTCACAAAGAGTCAGACACGACTAGGCAACTGAACAACAACAAAAAGGGCAGAAGTATTGCAGAGGCCCAGTGAACTTACGGACCACAATTTCACACTAACATCCTAAAGAGTAGCACTTGTAATAGTTCTACAGCATTTTGAGCTTCAGGTTAAAGCAAGATTTGCATATCCCTATCTTTATTATAATCTTTCCACAGAGCAAAAATGCATAAAATAAATAAACTAATAAAAATGTTTTCTGGGACTTCCCTGGTGATGCAGTGGTTAAGAATCCACCTTCCAATGCAGGGGACTCAGGTTCAATCCTTGGTTGGGGAACTAAGATCCCACATACTGAGAGGCAACCAAGCCTGCGTGCCACAACTAGAGAAGCTGCACGCTGCAAGTGGAGAGAAGCCCCCATGCCCTGGGAACAGAGAAAGCCCTGCAACGCAACCAAGACCCAACAAAGCCAAAAAAAGTTTTCTCACTTGGAAAACTCAGGGAGAGAGGACAAATTTCCTTAGTTTTATCCGTTTTCAGTGAGCTTATTGGTTGCATTATGGAATAAGCTGTCAAGAAGACAACCTCCTGGGTAACTTTTTAAGGTGAGAACTATAACCCTTCTGTGGCTAAATATTCTGGCTTCCAGTGTTTTCTTTGGGAATCGTTGCCACTTAGGAATGATGCTTTTTAAATGACCATGTCAAACCTTCTCATTAAGGGTGAAGTCAATGCCAGAAGGAGATCCTTTCTAGGAATGCCTTGCCTTTCTTTTGGCATCACCAGCTTTGCAGCCGAGAGCTGGCCAGAGAAAATTCTTGCCAGTGTTAGAATTGTGCTATAATTTCGTTCTGGTGAGGCTCATTCTCAGCACCCGCCCAGCACAGCCTCCTCCTTTGTGGGGGTGGGGGCTAAATGCCAACTCGAGGTGCTAAATCTCAGTTCTACTGAGGACAGGAACAAAAATACCACGCTAAATTTCACTTGAAACAATTATCTGCACACTGAATCATTCTTCTCTTCTCGTATCTCTGTTGCCCTCCTGACTACCTCTTTGTAATAATACTGCAGTGCTACTCACAAAAGACAAAAGTGAGTGTTCTTAGCTAAATATAACTTAACTGATAGTGTTAAAATTAATTAACGCTGAATTTTAATCATGTAGCAAACGTGAAGTGTCAAACGTGAAAGGGTAGCTGGTAAAGGTCAAGGGACAGATGTCAAAGTTTTGCAAAGCAGAAGCTAGCAGCTGACTGAAGTTTTGCATGAAAGCAGCTTAAGGAGTGTACGCCTTTTAGTTCTTCCCCCACTGATGCCTATATGTGACATTCTCAATATGAAAATTTCTTATCGAACTCGATCAATTCCTTTGCATTGAAAATTGCTCGACTTAAAGCAGAAATACAAATTCTTCTTATGTTTGCAAAGCAAAAAATTCCATTTCTAATTTGCTGGAGTGTTTGTACAATTATGAGGTAAATGGGCTACTCCAAGCCCCCATCTTCAGAAAGCATTGACTTATTCCCCGGGTTGGTGGCCACCTACCTATAAAATGTGAAATCAGAGGTCCAGCAAATTCCATAGGCTTTCTTTGTGAATCAGGTCAGATAATCTCAGAACAGCTGAGACTGTGGCAGTGTTCTCCCTGGAAACCCTGCCTGATTATTCGGAATATTAGGAAACTCTCCAGCCTTGTTTGTGAGGCGAGTCCTGCTCTGTTCAGTAACATATTCAAGAACCTCAGGATCCAGGCAGCCTGTCTGGATTTTAACAGAACTCTCTCCTGCTGCACTTTAGACCTAGGTCCCAGTCTAACTTCACCAGAAATGCAGGAACTGCCACTTGCTACCATTTGTATAACATTTCTTTTGTAATCCTTACTAAATATCTCCTTTTCCTTCTCTCATCCAAAGGCAACAAACACCCTGATCTCTATTACCTTAACCAAGAAATTCAAATGTAAAATATTTTCTTTTCTGACCACTAACAATGTAATGAGGCCTCAGCCTTAGGTAACTTCAACTGCCACTTTCTTTGAAGGAAATTTCATGCCTGGAACCTCAGTCTGGCCACTCAGGATATTCTTTGTTGCATAATGAGTTATTTTAAACTAAGGTGAAGGACCTTCTCGAGAATTCTGATGTGTACTTTATCCTTCCTTTAACTTATTTTATCTTCCTTCAATCCTTCATGGTTTGGTAGCTCTTCAAAACTGAATTTCTTCTTGAAGTTTCAAAAGCCTCTTCTTGATAAGAATAGAATTGTAGACAGTGCACCAATCTCTCTCGCAAGGTATCAGACCTATTTAAAATAAGGTCTCTCATTCTTCCTCAAGAGTTTTACAGATTGACAGCCTAATGATAGAGTCAAATGGTAATGTATTAACGATGGGGGGAAAGAGTAAAATGTATACCTTAAAGCCATGTGGGAAATAAAAGTTTAAGTGAGAAAGTCTTTTTATAAAGTCATATAGTAGGAATGGCAGAAAAAAGTCTATAATATAGTACTAGCAAGGAAAAAATATGTAGGAAAAAAAAACAAAACACAAAAATCAATACCCACTATATAAGCAGTGTGGAGAAGGGAATGGCAACTCACTCCAGTATTCTTGCCTGGAGAATGCCATGAAAAGAGGAGCCTAGAAGGCTACAGTCCATGGAATCATAAGAGTCGGA
This sequence comes from Cephalophus harveyi, assembly GCA_006410635.1. Classification (NCBI taxonomy): domain Eukaryota; kingdom Metazoa; phylum Chordata; class Mammalia; order Artiodactyla; family Bovidae; genus Cephalophus; species Cephalophus harveyi. The sequence goes on from SJYT01078994.1 coordinate 46,932, forward strand.
CACGAATGAGTGACCCCGACACACACACATATAAGCAGTGAAATTTTCTAGGAAAAGCAAGGGATCTGAGTCAACAGTAGAATTAGCAAGCCATATACAAATAAAAAGAGAGAGATAGAGTACTGGCATTAAGTGATGAACACAAAGTTCAGTTCAGTTGCTCAGTCGTGTGTGAATCTTTGTGACCCCATGGACTGCAGTATGGCAGGCCTCCCTCTCCATCACCAACTCCCAGAGTTTACACAAACTTATGTCCATTGAGTCAGTGATGCCATCCAACCATCTCATCCTCTGTCATCCCCTTCTCTTCGTGCCTTCAATCTTTCCCAGCATCAGAGTCTTTTCAAATGAGTCAGTTCTTCACATCAGGTGGCCAAAGTATTGGAGTTTCAGCTTCAGCATTAGTCCTTCCAATGAATATTCAGGACTGATTTCCTTTAGGATGGACTGGTTGGATTTCCTTGCAGTACAAGAGACTCTCAAGAGTCTTCTTCAACACCACAGTTCAAAAGCATCAAAGGATGAACACAAAGGATATGTGTAAAAGACCTTATCAAAAATCAATGTAATACCATCAGTGACATTAACAAAGATGCCCAAAAGAGAAACAATCTATCCATTCATGAAAGAGCTGAGAGTAAAAGGATTAATGAACTGGCATTCAAAGTGCCTATATTTAGAAGGTAGGCAAAAAGAGACCTGAGACAATTTTTTACAACACAGTTTCCATTCCATAATGAAGGACTAATATCCAATGAGCAAAAGTAAGTAACTGTGTATATCTTGGAAGGAAAGGAAAAGATGTAGGTCAAGGAGGTCAGTAAAAGTCACAGAACAAAGATGATATTGAAATAAAGCATAAGGTTAATTACAACGATACATATAATAACAGCAGCTTTTGTTCAACAAAACTCAAGGGTCAGACATTGTGTCAGGAACTAAAGAGTTACCTCCATTTAATCCTCCTAATGAGAGAATATGGCTTCCCTTGTGGCTCAGAGGTTAAAGTGTCTGCCTGCAATGCAGGAGACCTGGGTTTGATCCCTGGGTCGGGAAGTTCCCCTGGAGAAGGAAATGGCAACCCACTCCAGTATTCTTGCCTGGAGAATCCCAAGGACGGAGGAGCTTGCTGGGCTACAGTTCACGGGGTCGCAAAGAGTCGGACACGACTGAGCGATTTCCTTTCCTTTCTTTCCTTTCAATGAGAGAATTAATTAACTAGATAAGAATTGCTATTGCCTGCATTTTTACTAATAACATGAAGAAAGCCTAAAGTGGTTAAATAAAATACTCCCAAGATTTTATAAATTAATAAGTAGCTGACTTTGGATTATAATTTAGATATGTCTGACCCTAAACTCTTAATCAGTTGGAGACTTACTAAAAGAAAAAGTAGAAAAGCATCATTTGACTTACCATTAAAATAACTAGCTGATGTGGTCAATTCTGTAAAATAAATTAGTCAATTTATTGGGGGGAAATCAGCCAAATGGATTGCCTGACACCATGCAGCCCAATTAATGAATACACTGAACTGCTCCCTTCTAGGTAGCCAAGGATATTCTGGCTCCCACAGAAACAAAGGTTGTGGAAAGAGGAAGCATTCTGGTCTGGGCCTGGCTGAGATTTTGAGGGGGATCACTAACCAAACTGATCACTCGAACCACAGCCTTGTCTAGCTCAATGAAACTATGAGCCATACCATGTAGGGCCCCCCAAAACAGATGGGTCATGGTGGAGAGTTCTGACAAAATGTGGTCCACTGGAGAAGCAAATGGCTAACCACTTCAGTATTCTTGCCTTGAGAACCCCATGAATAGTGTGAAAAGGCAAAAAGGTATGACACTGAAAGATGAACTCCCTCCCCAGGTTGGTTGCTGCTCAATATGCTACAGGAGAAGAGTGGAGAAATAACTTCATAAAGAATGAAGAGATGGAATCAAATCAAAAATAACACCCAGTTGTGGATGTGATGGGTGATGGAAGTAAACTCTGATGCTGTAAAGAGCAATATTGCATAGGAACCTGGAATTAGGTCCATGAATCAAGGCAAATTGGAAGTGATCAAACAGGAGATGGCAAGAGTGAACATCAACATTTTAGGAATCAGTGAACTAAAATGGACTGGAATGAGTGAATTTAACTCAGATGACCAATATATCTACTACTGCGGGGAAGAATCCCTTAGAAGAACTAGAGTAGCCATAATAGTCAACAAAAGACTCTGAAATGCAGTACTTGGATGCAATCTCAAAAATGACAGAATTATCTCTGTTCATTTCCAAGGCAAACCATTCAATATTACAGTAATCGAAGTCTATGCCCTGACTAGTAACGCTGAAGAAGCTGAAGTTGAATGGTTCTATGAAGACCTACAAGACCTTTAAGAACTAACACCCCAAAAGATGTCCTTTTCATTAAAGGGGACAGGAATGCAAAAGTAGGAAGTCAAGAGCTACCTGGAGCAATGGGCAAATTTGGCCTTGGAGTACAAAACAAAGCTGGTCAAAGGCTAGCAGAGTTTTGCCAAGAGAATGCACTGGTCACAGCAAACACCCTCTTCCAAAAACATTAGAGAAGACTCGACATATGGACATCACCAGATGGTCAATACTGAAATCGGATGGATTATATTCTTTGCAGCCAAATATGGAGAAGTTCTATACAGTCAGCAAAAACAAGACCAGTAGCTGACTGTGGCTCAGATCATGAACTCCTTATTGCCAAATTCAGACTTAAATTGAAGAAAGTAGGGAAAACCACTAGACTATTCAGGTATGACCAAAATCAAATCCCTTATGATTATACAGTGGAAGTGACAAATAGATACAAGGGATTAGATCTGACAGACAGAGTGCCTGAAGAACTATGGATGGAGGTTCGAGACATTGTACAGAAGGCAGGGATCAAGACCATCTGCAAGAAAAAGAAATGCAAAAAGACAAAATGGTTGTATGAGGAGGCCTTAAAAATAGCTGAGAAAAGAAGAGAAGCTAAAGGCAAAGGAGAAAAGGAAAGATATATCTATTTCAATGCAGAGTTCCAAAGAAAAGCAAGGAGAGATAAGAAAGCCTTCCTCAGCTATCAGTGCAAAGAAACAGAGGAAAACAATAGAATGGGAAAGACTAGAGATCTCTTCAAGAAAATTAGAGATATCAAGGGAACATTTCCTGCAAAGATGGGCACAATAAAGGACAAAAATGGAATGGACCTAACAGAAGCAGAAGATATTAAGAAGAGGTGTCAAGAATACACAGAAGAACTATACAAAAAAGATCTTCATGATCCAGATAACCACAATGTTGTGATCACTCACCTAGAGCCAAACATCCTGGAATGCGAAGTCAAGCGCACCTTAAAAAGTATCACTATGAACAAAGCTAATGGAGGGGATGGAATTCCAGTTGACTGTTTCAAATCCTAAAAGAATGCTGTGAAAGTGCTGCATTCAATATGCCAGCAAATTTGGAAAACTGAGTAGTGGCCACAGGATTGGAAAAGGTCAGTTTTCATTACAATCCCAAAGAAAGACAATGCAAAGAACGCTCAAACTACCACAAAATTGCACTCATCTCACACGCTAATAAAGTCATGCTCAACATTCTCCAAGCCAGGCTTCAGCAATACATGAACCATGAACGTCCAGATGCTCAAGCTGGTTTTAGAAAAGGCAGAGGAACCAGAGATCAAATTGCCAACATCCACCGGATCATTGAAAAAGCCAGAGTTCCAGAAAAACATCTGCTTTATTGACTACACCAAAGCCTTTGACTGTGTGGATCACAACAAACTGGAAAATTCTGAAAGAGATGTGAATACCAGACCACTTGATCTGCCTCCTGAGAAATCTGTATGCAGGTCAAGAAGCAACAGTTAGAACGGGACATGGAACAACAGACTGGTTCCAAACAGGAAAAGGAGTACGTCAGGGCTGCATATTGTCACCCTATTTATTTAACTTATATGCAGAGTACATCATGTGAAATGCCAGACTAGATGAAGCACAAACTGGAATAAAGATTGCTGGTAAAAATATCAATAACCTCAGATGTTCAGATGACACCACCCTTATGGCAGAAAGCGAAGAAGAACTAAAGAGCCTCTTGATGAAAGTGAAAGAGGAGAGTGAAAAAGTTGGCTTAAAACTCAACATTCAGAAAGCTAAGATCATGGCACCCGGTTCCATCACTTCTTGGCAAATAGATGGGGAAACAAAGGAACAGTCAGAGATTTTTTATTTTTTTTTTGAGGAGTGCTCCAAAATAACTGCAGATGGTAACTGCAGCCATGAAATTAAAAGACTCTTGCTCCTTGAAAGAAAAGCTATGACCAACCTATACAGCATATTAAAAAGCAGAGACATTACTTTACCAACAAAGCTCTGTCTAGTCAAAGCTATGGTTTTTCCAGTAGTCATGTATGTGGGTGTGAGAGTTAAACTAGAAAAGAAAGCTGAGCACTGAAGAATTGATGCTTTTGAACTGAGGTGTTGGAGAAGACTCTTGAGAGTCCCTTGGACTGCAAGGAGATCCAACCTGTCAATCCTAGAGGAGGAAATCAGTTCTGAATATTCATCGGAAGGACTGATGCTGAAGCTGAAACTTCAATACTTTGGCCACCTGATGCAAAGAACCAACTGATTGGAAAAGACCCTGATGCTGAGAATGATTGAAGGCAGGAGGAGAAAGGGACGACAGAGGATGAGCTGGTTAGATGGCATCACCACCTCGAAGGACATGAGTTTGAGTAGGCATGAGTTTGGTGATGGACAGGAAGCCTGGCGTGTTAAAGTCCATGGGGTCACAAAGAGTCAGATACGACTGAGCGAGCGACTGAACTGAACTGATCTAGAGGGTGATCTTGGGCGAGGCACTTAAGTACTCTGAAGCTCAGAACCCTCACCAGTCAAAACAGGACAATGATATCTGTTTCTCAGGAGTTTGTGAGGATTAAGTGAGATAAAAAAAATGCAAAGCAGTGAGCATGCTGCCTTGGACAGAGTAAGCTCAGAATGAAGTGAAGTGAAGTGAAAATCGATAAGACATGTCCAACTCTTTGTGACTCCATGGTCTATACAGTCCATGGAATTCTCCAGGCCAGAATACTGCTAGCCTTTCCCTTCTCCAGGGGATTTTCCCAACCCAGGGATTGAACCCAGGTCTCTCATATTGCAGGCAGATTCTTTACCAGCTAAGCCACAAGAGAAGCCGAAGCTCAGAATAAATGGCTTCTGTTTTTCATTATCCATAGACTAGGTTCAAACTCTAGCTCCATTAAGGACCAGCTATGTGGCTCTTAGGCATATTTGTTCATGCAACAAACAAATGTTAAATGTATTAATGGTAATGAGTAATAATGAGTAATAATAAGTATTAAGTGCCTACTAATGTGCTGTGATTTGTTAAGTGCTAAGGGAAAACTGGGTCACAGAAAAAAAGTAAAGTCCTTGCCCTCAAGAAGCATGTGTGTATGTGCTCAGTCCTGTCCACTCTGAGACTCCATGGACCGTAGCCCGCCAGGTGCTTCTGTCCATGGAGTTTTCCAGGCAAGAATACTGGATCGGGTTGCACTGGTCTCTTATTATTACACAAAGTCTGATTATTTTTATGCTACATTTTCAGTACTTTGAACATTATCTGGCACTATCTGGTAGATGTTCAACAGTATTTATAGGCTTTATTGAGTTAAATATACTAGTTATTAATATTTGTTTATTTACATAGTAAGTGGCTCCTTTTGGCTTCATTTTTGTATGGGTAGGGGAGATGGAAGGAGTACTCTTGTTTGAAGCTTTTAATAAATCCCTAAAGTTCTCTTGACCAAAATATACTCATTTTTAAGAATGTAATTATCAAGTTCCATTGTTTTGTAATTCCCTCAGTTTCCTGAAGTTTTCCAGGTGATCTTGAACCTTTCCTAGATACTGCACATTCCAGAGGCCATGCTGAGAAGCTCTGCAAGGATCATAGCCATTAACCATGGAAAAAACCCAAAAGGGTAAATCTAGGAATTCAGCAAAACAATGAGCATCACATTTACATATAAAGTGAACCTAGCCACACTTGAAGAAAATAATCATAACATTCTAGAGAAAACTTAGAAAGCCATTTCCAAAACATATAATATTCACATAGGAAGTTAAAAAAAGCACTGGAGTAATCTCATTTATTGTACTGTCATTTTATCAGTGTAGTCTTTACTCTGGCTCAATAAAAAATATTTGAAAAGTTACATAACTGAAGGCATAACTTAAAATTAACAAGTAAAAATTTAATTCAACTGTTCCTAAAAACCATGACCACAAAAAAGAACAAAGATAACATATAAATTCATAAAAACTTGACATGTAATTGCCTAACTTTACTTGCAAAACGGAAAGCAGATTTAAATGCTGACATTGTTGATTTTCTTATTTCTTTTGAAACAATTACTGTAACCTAACTTTTTCCTGGTGCTAACAATGCACATGACACAGACTTTCCCCTCTTTTCTCTAATTAAAAATATTAATATTAATCATCCAAAGAGGTATTATAATATATATCATAGCTTGAGTTCTAATCAAACGACCACCCATGCACCCAGCTTAAGAAACAAAACATTAACAAAATGTTTAAACTCCTAAGTTTGCCCCAATCCCTCCCTTCTTCATCCCCAAATAATCATTTCCCTGAATTTTTTTATCTTTTCATTTTTAAAAAAATCTGTACTCCATATTCACATATCTCTTAACAATTTAGTCCTTGCTTTCACCTATTTATATCAGTGAAGTCATGAGCCTGCATCCTTCCTGACTTGCTTTTTCTCTCAGCTTTATTAGTGAGATTCTTCTAATTTTGAAGCATGTGGCCATAGCCCAATTGTGATCATTCATGCAAGGTATGCCATTACACAATGGCACCCCACTCCAGTACTCTTGCCTGGAAAATCCCATGGACGGAGGAGCCTGGTAGGCTGCAGTCCATGGGGTCGCTGAGTCAGACACGACTGAGCGACTTCACTTTCACTTTTCACTTTCATGCACTGGAGAAGGCAATGGCACCCCACTCCAGTGTTCTTGCCTGGAGAATCCCAGGGATGGCGGAGCCCAGTGGGCTGCCATCTGTGGGGTCGCACAGAGTCGGACACGACTGAAGCGACTTAGCAGTAGCAGCAGCAACATAATTTATTAATTCANGCAATGGCACCCCACTCCAGTGTTCTTGCCTGGAGAATCCCAGGGATGGCGGAGCCCAGTGGGCTGCCATCTGTGGGGTCGCACAGAGTCGGATACGACTGAAGCGACTTAGCAGTAGCAGCAGCAACATAATTTATTAATTCATTCTACTCTTTTGTTGTTTCCAGTTATTTCACCATGATAAGTAATGCTGCTCTTAACCCATCTCTTCACGCAACATACATTTCAGCTTATTTTTCTAAATGATTTATCAACCATTCTCACCAGCAGTGAATATTATTTTCAGTTACTTTATATCCTTAGCAAAGCTTGATGTCCTCAGAGTTTTTAGGTTTTCCCAATCTAATTCTTGTGTGATGTTATCTTATTGAGGCTTTAGATTTTATTTCCTTGATTGCATTACCAATCAGTTCAGTTCAGTTTAGTCTCTCAGTCCTGTCCAACTCTTTGTGACCCCATGGACTACAGGATGCCAGGCCTCCCTGTCCATCACCAACTCCTGGAACCTACTCAAACTCATGTCCATTGAGTCGGTGATGCCATCCAACCATCTCATCCTCTGTCGCCCCTTCTCCTTCCAGCTTCAATCTTTCCCAGCATTAGGGTCTTTTCAAATTGAATCACTTCTTCGCATCAGGTGGCTGAAGTATTGGAGTTTCAGCTTCAGGATCAGTCCTTCCAATGAATATTCAGGACTCATTTCCTTTAGGATGGACTGGTTTGATCTCCTTGCAGTCCAAGGAACTCTCAAGAGTCTTTTCTAGCACCACAGTTCAAAAGTATCGATTCTTTGGTGCTCAGCTCACTTTATAGTCCAACTTTCACATCCATACAAGATTACTGAAAAAAATCATAGCTTGGACTAGATGGATCTTTGTTGGTAAAGTAATGTCTCTGCTTTTTAATATGCTGCCAAGATTGACCATAGCTTTCCTTCCAAGGAGCAAGCGTCTTTTAATTTCATGGCTGCAGTCACCATCTGCAGTGATTTTGCAGCCCAAGAAAATAAAATATTTCACTGTTTCCACTGTTTCCCCATCTATTTCCCATGAAGTGATGGGACCAGATGCCATGATCTTCGTTTTTTGAATGCTTTTAAGCCATCTTTTTCACTCTCCTCTTTCACTTTCATCAAGAGGCTCTTCAATTCCTCTTTGTTTTCTGCCATAAGGGTGGTGTCATCTGGGTATCTGAGGTTACCGATATTTCTTCCAGCAATCTTGATTCCAGCTTGTGCTTCATCCAATCTGGCGTTTCACATNTTTTCACTCTCCTCTTTCACTTTCATCAAGAGGCTCTTCAATTCCTCTTTGTTTTCTGCCATAAGGGTGGTGTCATCTGGGTATCTGAGGTTACCGATATTTCTTCCAGCAATCTTGATTCCAGCTTGTGCTTCATCCAATCTGGCGTTTCACATGATGTATTCTGAATGTAAGTTAAATAAGCAGGGTGACAATATGCAGCCTTGACGTACTCCTTTCCCGATTTGGAACGAGTCTATTGTTCCATGTCCAGTTCTAACTGGACCTGCATACTTGCTTCTGGACTTGCTTCTTGATCTGCATACAGATTTCTCAGGAGGCAGGTCAGGTGGTCTGGTATTCCCATCTCTTCCAGAATTTTCCAGTTTGTGGTGATCCACACAGTCAAAGGCTTTGGTGTAGTCGATAAAGCAGAAGTAGATGTTTTTCAGGAACTCTGGCTTTTTCAATGATCCAGCGGATGTTGGCAATTTGATCTCTGGTTCTTCTGCCTTTTTTAAAACCAGCTTGAACATCTAGAAGTTCACGGTTTACGTATTATTGAAGTATGGCTTAGAGAATTTTGAGCATTACTTTACTAGCGTGTGAGATGAGTGCAATTGTGCAGTAGTTTGAGCATTCTTTGGCATTGCCTTTCTTTGGGATTGGAATGAAAACTGACCCTTTTCAGTCCTGTGGCCACTGCTGAGTCTTTCAAATGTGCGGGCATATTGAGTGCAGCACTGTCACAGCATCATCTTTTCGGATTTGAAATAGCTCAACTGGAATTCCATCACCTCCACTAGCTGTGTTCCTAGTGATGTGTTACCAATAAGGTTTAGTATACTTCCCATGCTCAGTAGGTATTTATATTTCTTCAGTGAAATGCTTGTTCAAGTGATTTGCATGTTTTCTATTGGCTTAATTATTTTTTCTCATTGATTCATAAAGTTATTTATATATTCTGGGTTTAAGTCCTTCACTGGAACATAAATTGAAAATATTATGGTTTTATTTTTTCACTCACTTGCTAATGAAAGAAATAAAAGGGTACTTATATGAATGGGGAAGCATATTATGTTCTTGGATAGGAAGAATCAACATTGTAAAGATGTCAATCCTCAAATTTATCTTTGAGGAGGTTCAATGTAACTCTTACTAAAATCCTAGCAAAGTTATTTGCATCTATAAAAAGCTTATTCTAAAATTTATTTGGAAAGACAAAAGTCCCAGAATGACTTAAATAAGAATTAACTGAAAGGGAATCAGTCCATATGACATAAAGTTATACCATATAATTACTCTATACTACATCACTGCTAAGACAGTATGGTATTGGCAGAGGGATAAATACATAAACTGACAAAATAGAGAGCTCAAGACATATATCCATACAGATGTTCCCAAATAATATCTGGCAAAGGTGTAAATGCAGTGGAAGAGGGCTAGACTCTTCAACAAATTATATTGGAGCAATTGGGAAAAAGGAAGAAAAAAAGAATCACAACCTAAATCTCATCTTATAACTCAAACAAAATTAACTCAAAATGGATCATGGACTTCAATATATAATTTAAAACTATAAAATCTTAGAAATAAATATTTGGCATTGCTCTAAAAAGGATCACATTAAGGGGATGAAAAAGCTAAGACTAGGAGAAATATTTGCAAGCAATATATCTGACAAAGAAACTAGTATCTGGTATATATAAAAAGAACTCTTGCAACTTAACAGTAAAAAAAAAAAAAATCTAATTAGAAGATAGGCAAAAGACATGCACAGACATTTCATTGAAAAAGATATACTGATGGCAAAGCACATGAAAAGTTGTTACATCATTAGCCATTAGGGAGATGCAAATTAAAAACACAAGGAAATATTACTAAATATCTATCGGAATGGCTACAACTTGCAAAGTGCCATCAAATATTAGCAAGTGCTTCCCAGGCGGCACAGTGGTAAAGAATCCACCTGCCAATGAAGAAGATGCGTGAGACGTGGGTTCAGTCCCTGGGTGGGGAAAATTCCCCTAGAGGAGGAAGTGGCAGCTAACTCACTCTAGTATTTTTGTCTGGAAAATCCCATGGACAGAGAAACTTGGCGGGATACAGTCCATGGGATCACAAATAGTTGGACACGACTGAGTGACTGAGAACACACGCACGCAAATACTGGTAAAGAGAAATTGGATTGCTCATACATTTCTGATGAGAGAGTAAAATGGTAGAGCGATTGTGGAAAACAGCTGAGGAGTTTTTAAAGAAGTAAACGTGCAGCTGCATATGACCCAGTAGTTGCACACCTAAGCATTTATTCTTGATAAAGTAAAAGTTATGTTCATACAAAAGTCTGCATCTCAATGTTCATAGAGCTTTATTTGTAGCCCCAAACAGGAAACAACACAGATATCCTTCAAACAGTGAATTATTGAGCCAACAGTGCTACATCCATATTAGAAAATACTCCTAGGCAATAAAAAGGAACTGACAATTGATTCATACAACAACCTGTATGAATCTTTAGGGAATTAGGCTCAGTGAAAAAGGCAAGCCCCCAAAGGTTATGTTTATATATGTAACCTATAGAATATGTTTCATGTGCTCAGTCACTCAAAGCCCACCAAGTTCCTTTGTCCATGGAATTTCTCACGCTAGACTGCAGTGGGTTGCCATTTCTTCCTCCAGGGGGGTCTCTAAGACCCAGGGATCAAACACACGTCTCTTGTGTCTCCCGCTGGGCAGGTTTATTCTTTACCACTGAGCCACCTTGGAAGCCCAATATGTTACACGGCATTCTTGAAATGATACAATTCTAGAAATAGAGAAAAAATTAGTGGAGGAGGAAAGATGGGAGTGGAGGAGAGGAAGGTGGGTGCGGCTGGCTTTAAAATGAAAACAAGAGGGATTCTTGTGATGGAACTGTTCTGTATCTTGACTGTGTCAATGTCAATATCCTGGTTGGGACATTCTAAGATAGCTTTGCAAGATGTTACCCTTCTGGAACTAGGGTAAAATGTTCATGATATCTCTCTGTAGTACTTTTTACAACTGCATGAGAACCTACAATTATTACAAAATAAAAAGTTTTGTTTTCAGATGTTTTAAATTTGGATTTTCCTTAGTTTGACTTCTTTGGAAAAACTGGAATTTAATTTCCTGTATAATGTGAAAGGGAATTCGATATCATTTTTCCCTTAGAACAATGTTTGAACAGTCCTTTTCCTCATGACTCTGAAATACTAACTCTGTTGTGGATCATTTCTATGCATGTTGGGCTCTTTGTTCTTTCCTAAGGGTCTGACTGTTTACCCCACTGCCTGTACCACACTGACTGCATCACTGTAGTTTTGTCATAAGCATTAACATTTCAGTTGTTAATGTCCTTGTCCCACCTTGCCTTGTGATTTGTCTTCAGGGTTTCCTAGCCTTTTAGTCTTCTTTATAAATTTGAAAGTTAGCCTACTGAATTTCAGGAAAACCTATTAGGCAGAAATAATATTCTTACAATATTACCTTACTTCCCATTAAACATTTACTTTAATAATTTCCATTTTATTAAGTCATTTTTAGTATTTTTATAAAAACTGTTTATAAAGTGTAAGCATTTTTTATACAAGATTTGCACATTTTCATTAGATTTATCCCTAACAAAAACAGTCAATTTTACTTGATATGGTAGAATGAATCTTCTTTTTCATTAAAACTTTTCTATTTCTAGCATATAAAAATGAAATTAACTTTAAAATTTTTATTTTATAACTGAAAAATGCTTTTATTAGTAACTCAAGTCATATCATTTCTGAGTAATTTTAGGTGCATTTTCCTCTCTAATTCTTAAAACTTAGGTTTGGCTTTCATATATTGCAAACAAAAATCCCATTTTGCTTTTTTTGAGATTGAGATTGATTCCTCACATTCACTTTTTCCCCACATTTACTTGTTTGGCAGATATACGTCTATACTTTCACTATGCTTTTCCTTAGAAATTTTAACATTCATATTTAATTGAACAAAATAGAAATTCGATCAATATCTATCCAGTTATCCTCATGCCAATTTACATGCCAGATGTTCTCAAACTTTCTCAGTTCCTATTATGTGTCTCACTATTTTTTTCATAGTGCTTTTAGGCCAAAAAAAAATAAAGAATATTTTGCTTAAGCCATTATGTTAAAACAACTTAACACACATTTGTATCCAAAAAACTTAGTAGCCATTTGACAATAGTAATAGACATAAATGGAAAGGAAAAATGATTTTATTTCCTTCTCCAATAACTCAATTACTTTCTTATTGCATATTGTGCACTTGTTAGGCATGGCACAACTTCTCAGATATCAGAATAAAACTGAATATTTTCACTTTCTTGTTTCATATTGATTTTTATCTTGGGTTTTTGTTTTTTCACAGAAACATTTATTCAAAACTGAGTTTCAAAAAAAAAATAATGTAATCAAAAGGAACAGTACAATTCAAAGCTGAGACCATGAACTGCTCTGAGCTAGCACTCCATGCTGTGTCCAATAGATGCTGCTGTATCCCTTAGAAAATGTCCACATCTTCTGGTGCCCTGGTGCATTTCCTAGGATGCCATGGGTGTCTTAGTATACAGATTGGGAACAATAACTATATGCTATTGTTATTCAATATTTTGGTTCTATCTCATTTTTCATTAAAAAATTAGACATTATTAATATTGTTTCCAAAGTCAATGTTTTTAGCTTCCTTCATGCCTACCAGAATTTTTTTTTTTTTTTTAAATCATAGGACTTCCTTCCATGGTTGCATTCCCTCTTCATGCAGGATATTTGTTAGAATTTCCATGGTTATCTATTCATAGTAAATTCCCTTGGTTTTTATCTTCATAAAAGTTATCTTATTTTGCCCTCATCCTGAAAGATAGCTGTATGGTACTGGTTACACATTTCTAAGCTGACAGTTATTTTCTGTTGGCATGTTGATGATATTATTTCACAGCCATGTGGTTTTCACTGTTGTTTTAGGAAGTCATTAATTGGTCTAATTGCCATTTCTTTATATGTACAGATATTCCTCCACTTATGACACGGTTACGTCCTGATAAAGTCATCATAAGTTGAAGATGCATTTAATACACCTAACCTGTTAATCATCATAGCTGAACCTAACCTACTTTAAACTTGCTCAGAATACTACGTCAGCCTACAGCTGGGCAAAATCATCTAATGTGATGCCTATTTTATAATACAGTGTTGAATATGGCATGCAAATTATTGAACTCAGAAAGTTAAATACAGAATGATTGTCTATGTATAGAGAGGTTATAAATGTATCTGTTGCTTACCCTCATGACCATGTGGCTGACTGGGAGCTGCATTTGCTGATGCTGCCCTAGCATCATGAGAGAGTCTACTGCATATTGCTGGTCCAGGAAAAATTCAAAGTATGTTTTCCATTGAATACCTATCACTTTCACATCACCATAAACTGAAAAATATTAAGTCAAACCATAATAAGCTGAGCACAAGTCTGTAATTTGGTTTTATTCCCTCTCTCTGGCTGATTGAAAAATCTTCTATATTTTTGCTTTTCTATCATATTCTAGGTCTCAACTGATTTTTTATTTAATCTCATTTTTATGTAACCAATTTTGTATTAACTTCCTGAATCTGAGGAATTAGGTGTTCAAAAGCCCTGGAAAATCCTCAACCATAATCAAATACTGCCTCTAGCTATATATTCTCTGTCTTCCCCTGGAAGACCAAGTAGATATATATTAGCTAGATATCAGATGTGATCATTCTATACCTCTCTGCATCTCTTACACTTGCTCTGCCTGTCTGGGCTGCAGTTCTAATTATCTCATTCATATGTAGTGTACCAGATCATGAATTCTCTCTTATTCTATGTCTAATCAACTATTAAATTTGTCTGTTGTACAGTTGTACTTTATCCAGAGATGATTTCCATTTGCTTCATCTAAGTGACGCACCAGCAAAACAGGACTACATTACATTAACCTTCATGCTTGTAGATTTCAGTTCAGTTCAGTTGCTCAGTCATGTCTGACTCTTTGCTACCCATGGACTGCAGCATACCAGGCTTCCCTGTCCATCACCAACTCCCAGAGCTTGCTCAAACTCATGTCCATTGAGGTGGTGATGCCATCTAAACATCTCATCCTCTGTCATCCCTTTCTCCTACTTCCTTCAATCTTTCCCAGCATCAGTCTTTTGAAATGAGTCAGTTCTTCACATCAAGGTGGCCAAAGTATTGTAGCTTCAGCTTCAGCATTTCACATCAAGGTGGCCAAAGTACTGTAGCTTCAGCTTCAGCATCAGTACTTCCAATGAATATTCAGGACTGATTTCCCTTAGGATTGACTGGTTGGATCTCCTTGCAGTCCAAGGAACTCTCAAGCGTCTTCTCCAACACCACAGTTCAAAAGCATCAATTCTTCAGTGCTCAGCTTTCTTTATAGTCCAACTTTCACATCCATACATGACTAATGGAAAAAACACAACTTTGACTAAATGGACCTTTGTTGACAAAGTAATATCTCTGCTTTTTAATATGCTGTCTAGGTTGGTCATAGCTTTTCTTCCAAGGAGCAAGCGTCTTTTAATTTCATGGCTGCAGTCACCTTGGCAGTGATTGTGCAGCCCAAGAAAATAAAATCTCTCACTGTTTCCATTGTTTCCCCATCTATTTGCCATGAATTGATGGGACCAGATGCCATGATCATTGTTTTCTGAATGCTGAGTTGTAAGTCAGCTTTTTCACTCTCCTCTTTCACTTTCATCAAGAGGCTCTTCAGTTCCTCTTTGCTTTCTGCCCTAAGGGTGGTGTCATCTGGGTATCTGAGGTTACTGATATGTCTCCCAGCATCTTGATTCCAGCTTGCGCTTCATCCAACCCAGCATTTCACATGCTGCTGCTGCTGTTGCTGCTAAGTCGCTTCAGTCATGTCTGACTCTGTGCGACCCCATAGATGGCAGCCCACTAGGCTCCCCTGTCCCTGGGATTCTCCAGGCCAGAACACTGGAGTGGGTTGCCATTTCCTTCTCCAATGCGTGAAAGTGAAAAGTGAAAGTGAAGTCGCTCAGTTGTGTCCAACTCTTCGAGACCCCATGGACTGTGCCCTACCAGGCTCCTCTGCCCATGGGATTTTCCAGGCAAGAGTACTGGAGTGGGTTGCCATCTGAATATAAGTTAAATAAGCAGGGTGATAATATGCAGCCTTGACGTACTCCTTTCCCGATTTGGAACTAGTCTGTCGTTCCATATCCGGTTCTACTGTTGCTTCTTGACCTGCATACAGATTTCTCAGGAGGCAGGTCAGGTGGTCTGGTACTCTCATGTTTTTGAGAATTTTCCACAGTTTGTTGTGATCCACAGAGTCAAAGGTTTAGATGTAGTCAATAAAGCAGAAGTAGATATTTCTCTGGAACTCTCTTGCTTTTTCGATGATCTGGAGGATGTTGGCAATTGGATCTCTGGTTCCTCTGCCTTTCTAAAACCAGCTTGAACATCTGGAAGTTCTCGGTTCACGTACTATTGAAGCCTGGCTTGGAGAATTTTGAGCATTACATTGCTAGCGTGTGATGAGTGCAATTGTGCGGTAGTTTGAACAGTCTTTGGCATTCTTATAGATTTAGAAGTCTTATAATGGAATTAATTTCTGCCTTATCTGCATGACGGTAGGTATGTGGCTAAGATATCTCATGAGAGAATTTTTTTCTCCTTCAGAAGCCAAAGTCAAGGCCAGAATCCCTACTGTTTCAGTCTTCAGTACAGATTTTAAATTTACTTTTTGTTTGTTTTGCTTTTTACCTAGTTCCCCCATGGAAAATGCTAGCCTTTAGATGTTCAAGTTTTATTCTGAAGTTGAACCTTCCACCTAGTGTGTGATTCAGGACTTCTGCCCCATCCCCATTTCTTATGGCCCAAGGAGTTAAAGTTCTAAGCCCCTAGGTATTAGCCCGAGTAGTTTCGTGCATCCATGTTTTCTAGCAACTTCTGTACCAGTAGGCTTTCTCTGCTCACATAGTCCCCCATATTGACAGAAACCAAGGTCCTTACAGTGTTATCATGCCCTCTTCTAAGCTATACTTTTCAGGCTTAATTTGGTACTCCAAACTTTCCCAATATTAATTATCCCAGGGAATAAGAAAATTAGCAACTACTAATAAAGACAAGATTTTATTTTCTTGGGCTTCAAAAATGACTGCAGGCAGTGACTGCAGCCATGAAATTAAAAGATGCTTGCCCCTTTGAAAAAAGGTTATGACAAACCTAGACAGCATATTAAGAAGCAGAGACATTGCTTTGCCAACAAAGGTCCATGTAGTCAAAACTGATTTTTCCAATAGTCATGTATGGATGTGTGAGTTGGGTCATAAAGAAGGTTGAGCAATGAAGAACTGATGCTTTTGAATTGTGGTGCTGGAGAAGACTCTTTAGAGTCCCTTGGACTGCAAGGAGATCAAACCAGTCAATCCTAAAGGAAATCAACCCTGAATATTCATTGGAAGGAATGATGCGGAAGCTTAAGCTCTAATACTTTGGCCACCTGATACGAAGAGCCAACTCATTGGAAGAGACTCTGATGCCAGAAAAGATTGAGGGAAAGAGGAGACGGGGTGACAGAAGATGAGATGGTTGGATGGCATCACCAACTCAATGGACATGAATCTGAGCAAACTGCAGGAGAGAGTGATGGACAGGGAAACCTGACGTGCTGCAATCTATGGGGTTGCAAAGAGATAGACACAACTTAGGGACTGAACAACAACAACATTAAGGAGAAAATATAATAGAATCCAGTGAAATATAAAGGTGATTTGTGAATTTTAAAGTCAGAATATTAGAAGTCCAGACTTAATATCTTTAACTCAATCATCCTTGGCATTGGGACATTATTGAAATTATTCCAGAATCAGTTGCTACAAACTTTGGTGAAAGCTGAGACAGTATTCTTTTCTCTCCAGCACAGCAGCTTGCAAAGCCATGTGGAAGGAACCATTCCAAGAAGTGGTCAGTAGGATGACTGTGTTTGCTGTCTTCACTTAGAAAGAACCAAATCATTCCCTCATTTTTAGGAATTATCCAACTGTCCCCTGGGGAAACTGAGTTTTGATTAGTCTAAGAACAGGTCAGGAGGTTGTGATTGTCTCATCTTTCTTACTGGATTTAGTTGTCTGCTCCCCTGATGCTCTGGAGATTCTAAGGCAAAGCCCAGCTGTCCAATCGAAGATGTATAACACGATCTACTTTATTTAATGAAATAATTCTTGATCCTATTCAGTGTCATAGAAGTAAACACTTTTCTTACTCATGTCCATTTGTTGTTCAAGAAATCATCACTTCAATGTGAATCACTGCCAACCAGTCTCTTCTTTCAGGGAACAATTGAACAAAAGCAGTGAGAAAGAAAAAAGTCAGTTGGATGAAAATAGAGCATGACCATAAAAAATCATGTGGGCTCTGTGAGAGGGCAGAGTTTTCTAAGTGATGTGTCAAAATTAGACAGTCTAACCAGCATGAATGTAAAGAAAGGATGGAGATGAGTGTGAGGTGAGCACTGCCCACCACACGTGGGGCAATTTGCATGCCCTGCCTCATTTTATCCATACAAAAGTCGAGTGACATAGGTGTTATTATCTCATAAATATCTCATAGATGAAGAAGCAGACTTGGGGAGCTAAAATCACTTGACTAAGATCCCAAGTAGAGGGGAAAGGGGCAGATGCTTCTCTTGGATGACAGAGCCTACACTCTATCACAGTATGTCTCTTTATTCTAGTGTTCCTGACCTGGGTTCAACACAGACACAAGGGGGAAGAATACTGGGGACGCCAAATAGTCCAAATGATTCAGAAGTTTGTCATTTCTTCTGTTGGCTTGAGTGCTGCCTAGAAGCTTGGGTATGGTAAGGTGCAAGTAATGTTTTACTGAGGGCTTCGTTTTTCCCTCTTTGGGAAATGGCAATGTGTTGCAAACTCAATTTGGGATCAAACAACAGTAAGACATCTCCTTATTTGGAGTTGTAAAGCTTTCCCTTCATACATCCACAGGAATATGAAGGCCAGCAGGTTCTAACAAAGCACCGGCATCTGCTTCCCTAACCATGTCTTCTTAAATAAAGTCATGCATGCCAAATATGTTTAAGACTGGTTATCACTCTTGACACAGTATGATAGAAGTTTAACCAGGAAAGATTTTCAGCATCCGGAAACCACAGAGGAAATGATGTGGGCACACACGATATCTAAACAGCTGCAAAGCAGAACACCCGTTGATAAATGTAATTATTCAGTCCTCTGCCTGAATGAGAAAGCAAGAGCATATGTTTACTTTATGGCAGCCATTCCAGAGAACCAGAGCCACCCAAGCGGCAAGCAAGTGACAGTCCTTGCCCCAGAGAGATCAGGGACACTGCATATCACATCCTCCTTCCACATGATTCATCATTCACACAATCCACTCAGGTTCAGAAAACAACCATTATGACAACTGGGATATTTCTGAAAAAAGAAGCAATAAGGTAGCCATTTTAAACGTCATTAAATTGTGTGCTTTCATTTTACGTTTTGGTTTGGCTTCCACAGGAACTTGTATTCGTGGGGAAATATCTTGCTTGCTGGCAGATGTGTGCTGCTCTAGGGCAAGCGATAAGGAGAACTATTTTAGGAAGGAGCCTGGATGATGAGGGCTTGGGGAGATGATATGGATCAGTGTGAGCAGGGTCACTGATAACTTTGTAGTTAACTGATCCTTTGGATACACTAAGATTTTATTGGTCATAAAGGGCTGAGTCATATATACGTATATATAATTTTGGCTTGAATTAGCTACAGCATGGGGTATGACCAATAGGGATGGTCATACACAGAAACTAAAACAGAAAAGACGTGGACTTGTTTGAGAGTTAGGCCTAAGCCCCTTTCAGATACATTTGTTTTCCCAGGTGACTTTCTGCATCCAGTGACTCATAATTTCAATCACATGTTATCAAAATGCCTTACAGGCACATTTTTCAGCCTAGATACTGTCATGGAGCAGCAAGAAACGTGGTTCTTGCCTCTGGTTTGCTTAACTTAGTTGATTACCACTGGAATATAATTGCTTTACAATGTTGTGTTAGTTTCTGCTGCACAATAATGCAAATCAGCTATGTATATGCATATACCCTTTCCCTCTTGAGCTTCCCTCCCACCTCTTCCCAATTCCACCTCTCTAGGTCATCACAGAGGACCAAGCTTTGCCATTTTCAATAACCTGGTAGAAAGTTAAAACCAAATACTTTTTCCACATCAATTTTTTCTTTCTTCCACTTTAGTGATTTGCTTGCACCAATTGGCTTCCTAGATGGTGCTGATAAAGAACCTGCCTGCTAATGTAGGAGACTTACACGTGGGGCAATTTGCATGCCCTGCCTCATTTTATCCATACAAAAGTCGAGTGACATAGGTGTTATTATCTCATAAATATCTCATAGATGAAGAAGCAGACTTGGGGAGCTAAAATCACTTGACTAAGATCCCAAGTAGAGGGGAAAGGGGCAGATGCTTCTCTTGGATGACAGAGCCTACACTCTATCACAGTATGTCTCTTTATTCTAGTGTTCCTGACCTGGGTTCAACACAGACACAAGGGGGAAGAATACTGGGGACGCCAAATAGTCCAAATGACTCAGAAGTTTGTCATTTCTTCTGTTGGCTTGAGTGCTGCCTAGAAGCTTGGGTATGGTAAGGTGCAAGTAATGTTTTACTGAGGGCTTCGTTTTTCCCTCTTTGGGAAATGGCAATGTGTTGCAAACTCAATTTGGGATCAAACAACAGTAAGACATCTCCTTATTTGGAGTTGTAAAGCTTTCCCTTCATACATCCACAGGAATATGAAGGCCAGCAGGTTCTAACAAAGCACCGGCATCTGCTTCCCTAACCATGTCTTCTTAAATAAAGTCATGCATGCCAAATATGTTTAAGACTGGTTATCACTCTTGACACAGTATGATAGAAGTTTAACCAGGAAAGATTTTCAGCATCCGGAAACCACAGAGGAAATGATGTGGGCACACACGATATCTAAACAGCTGCAAAGCAGAACACCCGTTGATAAATGTAATTATTCAGTCCTCTGCCTGAATGAGAAAGCAAGAGCATATGTTTACTTTATGGCAGCCATTCCAGAGAACCAGAGCCACCCAAGCGGCAAGCAAGTGACAGTCCTTGCCCCAGAGAGATCAGGGACACTGCATATCACATCCTCCTTCCACATGATTCATCATTCACACAATCCACTCAGGTTCAGAAAACAACCATTATGACAACTGGGATATTTCTGAAAAAAGAAGCAATAAGGTAGCCATTTTAAACGTCATTAAATTGTGTGCTTTCATTTTACGTTTTGGTTTGGCTTCCACAGGAACTTGTATTCGTGGGGAAATATCTTGCTTGCTGGCAGATGTGTGCTGCTCTAGGGCAAGCGATAAGGAGAACTATTTTAGGAAGGAGCCTGGATGATGAGGGCTTGGGGAGATGATATGGATCAGTGTGAGCAGGGTCACTGATAACTTTGTAGTTAACTGATCCTTTGGATACACTAAGATTTTATTGGTCATAAAGGGCTGAGTCATATATACGTATATATAATTTTGGCTTGAATTAGCTACAGCATGGGGTATGACCAATAGGGATGGTCATACACAGAAACTAAAACAGAAAAGACGTGGACTTGTTTGAGAGTTAGGCCTAAGCCCCTTTCAGATACATTTGTTTTCCCAGGTGACTTTCTGCATCCAGTGACTCATAATTTCAATCACATGTTATCAAAATGCCTTACAGGCACATTTTTCAGCCTAGATACTGTCATGGAGCAGCAAGAAACGTGGTTCTTGCCTCTGGTTTGCTTAACTTAGTTGATTACCACTGGAATATAATTGCTTTACAATGTTGTGTTAGTTTCTGCTGCACAATAATGCAAATCAGCTATGTATATGCATATACCCCTTCCCTCTTGAGCTTCCCTCCCACCTCTTCCCAATTCCACCTCTCTAGGTCATCACAGAGGACCAAGCTTTGCCATTTTCAATAACCTGGTAGAAAGTTAAAACCAAATACTTTTTCCACATCAATTTTTTCTTTCTTCCACTTTAGTGATTTGCTTGCACCAATTGGCTTCCTAGATGGTGCTGATAAAGAACCTGCCTGCTAATGTAGGAGACTTAAGAGATAAGGTTTGATCCCAGGATGGGGAAGATCTCCTGGAGAAGGAAATGGCAACCCACTCCAGTAATCTTGCCTGGAGAATCCAGTGGGCAGAGGAGTCCAGTGTGCTATGGTCCATAGGATCACAGAGTCGAACACAACTGAAATGACTTTGCACAGGTACAGGCTGATACTTTATGGGTGATGTGCACCATATAAACAAAGATGCATGTTATCCTCACTATTTTGGTTCATTTGTAGGATTCAGTTATTTGCTGGTAACTCCTAAATATTGACTTTCTCAAGTTTTTCCTTAATGGATGAAGGCATGATTTGAGATGATTATGTAAGATATTTATCCCTGGTGGTTCAGATGATAATCTGTCTGCAATGTGGGAGACATAGGTTTGATCCCTGGGTCAGGAAGATCCCCTGGAGAAGGGATGGCTAACCACTCCAGTATTTGTGCCTGGAGAATTCCACAGACAGAGGAGCCTGGAGGGCTACAGTTAATGGGGTCGCAAAGAGTTGGACATAACTAAGGGACTAACTTTCACTTTTGTGAAGTCTTAGACAGCTTTTGGCACACAGTAAGCATCAAATATATTCGGAGAGGGCAATGGCACCCCACTCCAGTACTTTTGCCTGGAGAATCCCATGGACGGAGGAGCCTGGTAGGCTGCAGTCCATGGGGTCACTAAGAGTCGGACACGACTGAGCGACTTCACTTTGAGTTTTCACTTTCATGCATTGGAGAAGGAAATGTCAGCTCACTCCAGTGTTCTTGCCTGGAGAATCCCAGGGACAGGGGGAGCCTGGTGGGCTGCCGTCTATGGGGTCGCACAGAGTCGGACATGACTGAAGCGACTTAGCAGCAGCAGCAAGGGACTAACACTTTCACTTTCGTGAAGTCTTAGACAGCTTTTGGCACACAGTAAGCATCAAATATATTTGGCTGTAATTATTATTATTGTTGTCATTTTGTTATGTAAAGCCTTCTTTTTCTTTTTTTTTTTTTCCCAAACCCCTGTGCCGAGGGTTCAATAGATCTCAGTGAGGGAGCTGCTTGGCTAACTACAAAGTAAAGCTTTCTTAATGAAGATGTCTCTCCTGTGTAACAAACCCATGAACTGCATCTATAGAACAGCAGTCTAGTGAGGCAGCTATATTCTGAGGTGTCAGATTTTACTTACATAAGGTAATATATATACATATATTCAAAGAAGCTGTAAAGCCCCCTTTTTTTCCCATAGGTGAGAACTTAAGGAAACTCCTCTTTTCTTTAAGTACCATTTAGCCCTAAACAAATATACTTAATTGAGAAAAGCCATGGCAGTTAAACATAGTCAAGCAGTAAGACACTATGTGCCCAAAGCAACAATGAAAAACTATATTTTATTTACAACCTTTGTAAATATGTATATTCTTAAACAGCTTCCCTGATAGCTCAGTTGGTAAAGAACCTGCCTGCAATGCAGGAGACCCCAGTACAATTCCTGGGTCAGGAAGATCCACTGGAGAAGAGATAGGCTACCCACTCCAGTATTCTTGGGTTTCCTTTGCGGCTCAGCTGGTAAAGAATCTGACTGCAATGTGGGAGACCTGAGTTTGATCCCTGGGTTGGGAAGATCCCCTAGAGAAGGAAAAGGCTACCCACTGCAATATTCTGGCCTGGAGAAATCCATGGACTCCACAGTCCATAGGGTTGCAAAGAGTCAGACACGACTGAGCAATTTTCACTTGACTACAGTCTTAAACAAGGAGGTACCTTTCAAGGGTGAAAGAAGACACACAATTTTTACCTTGAAGGTAAATATCTAAACGTATTTTTTGGGGGGAAGGATTTAGTCTATATATATATATAATTTATGAAGACATAAATGTACCATTTGACAAAATAATCCTAATTCTGTGCTTCTGTTCTAAAGAAACAGTTTAACTTTATCTATTTATTTATGTTTGGCTGGGCTGGGTCTTCACTGCTGCCTGGGCTTTTCTCTAGTTGTGGCAAGTAGGGGCTACTCTAGCTGTGGTACTCAGGCTCTCATTGCATTGGTTTCTCTTTTTGTGGAGCACAGGCTCAATGGCATGCAAACTTCACTAGCTGCAGCTCCCAAGCTCTAGAGCAGAGGCTCAATAGTTGTGGTGCACAAGCTTAGTTGCTCCACAGCATGTGGGATTTTCCCGGACGAGGATTAAAACTCATGTCTCCTGCATTGGTAGACAGAGTTTTTACCACCAAGCCACCAGGAAAGCCCAAGAAATAGTTTTTTTAAAAAAAGGAAAAAGCCTTATCCACACACACAAAAATGTTTACCTCAACACATTTGTAGTATTATCAAATTGGTAATAACCTAAATCTTCAAATATAGAATAATAAATAATAATACAAATATATGAGGAGCTATTAAAAGTATGTTAACAAAATTAATTACAATAGTCAGAGTATTTTGCATACCCTAGGAATGTTGTGGTTCTAGACACTTTTCTACAAAATAAGTGAAAGTGAAAGTGAAGTCGCTCAGTCGTGTCCGACTCTTTGTGACCCCGTGGACTGTAGCCCACCAGGTTTCTCCGTCCATGGGATTTTCCAGGCAAGAATACTGGAGTGGGTTGCCATTTCCTTCTCCAGGGGATCTTCCCAACCCAGGGATCGAACCCAGGTCTCCCACATTGCAGGCAGACACTTTAACCTCTGAGCCACCAGGGAAGCCTCAGATGTAATTCCTTTCATTGTTTATTTTCCTTTAATATTTGGGGCTCTCTTATTCATAGAAATTTGTATCCTGCAGTTTTAAATTTCCTGTTTCATTAAATAAATATTTCACCCTTATGACTCATGCAGAGCTAGAGAAAAAGATTAGATTAAATTTATAGTGGCATTAGTGCTTCCCTGGTGGCTCAGATGAAAATGAATCTGCTTGCAATGCAGGAGACCCGGGTTCAATCCCTGGGTTGGGAAGATCTCCTGGAGAAGGATATGGCAACCAACTCCAGTATTCTTGCCTGGAGAATCTCATAGACAGAGGAGCCTGGCAGGCTACAGTCCATGAGGTCGCAAAGAGTCGGACACAACTGAGTTACTAATACACACACACACACACACACATATCCCTACATGGAAGAATATGGTTTTTCTTGCTGAACCCCAGCACAGCTATCAGACGTGAAGGACATAACTGAATGTTTTCAATGGAACAGTCTACATTTGTCAAAGTATAAGTGTAGGATGAAAAAGACCTCTAAAGGCCATGGAGACTCAACCAAATGAAAAATGCTTATGAAAGAGAATGGTCCAGTGGGCCGGATTCTATTGCTGAAGATGAAGAAGGTTGTCTGCAAAGTAGTTTTCAAAATGTTGCAGCTTTATATCCACTGAGACTTTGCATTCTGGGAACTAGCTTTTGGATTCACAAATGAATTCATATCTCTTGGATAAGCTAAAGAATAACTTCCAGGGGACAACAATAATAAATTTCCTACTAAAGAAATCATGACACTTCTTTGTAGATAGCATGGAAAAGTATACTTGAAAAAGGCAAAATAGAAAACCTCAAAGGTCATGAAGTCCTTATATGGAAAGCAAGTTACTGCCTTAGCTAACAGTGAGTGAAGGAGTCACTAACAATAATGTGATACCATCCTACTAATATATTATTCAGTATTTGACAGCCCACAGGGTCCTCACCTGTTTCTCCAAACACAATATACACAGTCAGTGCAGCCTTTCAATCACACACAGTGCTCTGTCTCAAGAGCCTTGCTTAAGTACCTCATTCATCTTTCACCTGCCATGCAAGTGTTGCACCTTGTTTATATATCATTCCTTGTTTTCTTAGTGCACAGGCTTTTGGCTGTAAGCACAAACCCCTCCCCTGATGACCAGACTTGTTTCTTGCATGGAAATGCCTATTCCAAGCAGCACCTGTGTATTCCGTTATAGTGTACATCATCGTGGAGGTGGGGAACAAACCCAATGACAAGATCCTCCAGAACACAGAACTTAAGCTTCTATTTATTTTTTTAATTTTAATTTTTTTGGGGGGCCATACTACGCAGCATGTGGGATCTCAGTTCCCTGATCAGGTATTGAACCTGATACCTGGAATCTTAACCACTCGACCATAAAGAAAGTGTCATGGAGCCTTAGCTTCTCTTTTATGCTGTTCTCAAGGTAATCTCACTCCATGAACATACTATGCTGAAATATAAGATGCTGACCTTTAAGACATCTAAGAAAAAGTTTAGCAACTGAGGCATGAAACTTAGCACATATTAGGTAACAAGTGCCAGTATTTAATGACTGCTTACTGTGTACCATATATTTTGCATGGATTACTTCCTTTCACTGTTGATGAGCCCCATTTTACAAACAAGGAAACTGAGATACAGAGTCTATGTAATATGTGAAAGCCACCTAGTCCTTTTAAATGGAGGAGCTAGGATATGAATTGAGACCAGAGTGCCAGAGCCAAAGCAGCCAAAGATTCCAACAGTCCAACATTATCTTCTACCTATTGCCTTCCTGACCATAAAGTTACCCATTATACTTCTATCTATTACATGTACGTGCATGCATGCTCAGTCACTAAGTAGTTCTGACTCTTTGTGACCCCATGGACTGACTGTAGCCCACCAGGGTCCTCTGTCCATGGAATTCTCTAGGCAAGAATACTGGAGTGGGTTCCCATTCCCTTCACCAGGGGATCTTCCCGACCCAGGGATTGAACTGGAATCTCCCACATTGGCAGGCAGATTCTTTACCATTAAGTCACCAGGGACCCTTTATCTATACTATAGAGTTACCTATCATTTTTTACCAAGAGTTGCCTCGCTATAAAATCCTAAACTCCCCTTACTCCCTCTGGCAAGTTCCTTGTCTAAAAAAACTTATCCTCACAAATCAAGGCTGTCAAAGGGTTTGAGGCAGCAGAAATGGGAGAAAATCCAATTTCTCCGTGGAAAGAGTCTGGAACTTCCATCATGAGCACAACAATTCTGAGAACGGGAGACCTGGATTAAGTCTGCTGAGAAACAGGATTGTAGGTAGGTATAAACGATTAATTACAGAATTCAAGAGGTTATCTCTAGGAGGAATCATATGAGCCAAGTGCAAGGAGACAAAGTTCTGATAAACTCTAAGAGTTAAAAGAAAGAAAGAAACAAATGGAAAGGTTTGGAAAGGCTGTGGGAAAGGACACGTCTCTACTGTCCAGCACATTCCACGACTTTTAGTGTATCATGGGGGCCATGTACTTAACAGGTAGGGTTTTATCTAGAAGAGAATACTTTTACAACAAAACATCTAAGAGATTCACTCTTAATTATTCTCATCACAAAAAATGAAATGGTAATTATATGATTTTTAGAGATGTTAGCTACAATGGAAATCAGAGCATAATATATAAATGCATCAAATCCACATGTTGCACACCTTAAATAAAAGTTATATGTCAAGTATATTTCAATTAAAATTAAAATTTAAAAATAAGATCATTTTTTAAAAAAGGAAAGAAAAAGGTGAGCAGTCAGAAACTCAAAACTCAATTGTTTATAATTAAACAATTAATAATAGGTAAGAATTCTAAGCTGTCCCTTTCTACCAGGACAGAAAATGCATTGTAACATTTAGATATTAGGATTCTAAGAAGAGAGATTTAGATAATACATATCTGTAAAAGAATACTCTTTATTCTTTAGATTACTCATTCATTCACTCATCCATTCACTCCTTCATTTATTTAAGCTAACATGTGCTCTTGGTCAATGCTTCAAAACCTAGCATGCATAAAATCCCCTGGAGAGCTGGGTTAGAAAATTCTTATTTCTACGACTGCCTTCTTAACAAGCTCCCAGGTGATGCTGATGCTGCCAGAATACACCTTGAGTAGCAAGACTCTATACAACTGCATGAGAAGACCACCAGATACACGTATCCTAGGAGGGGAAAAAAGACCAAGTTGCAGTGACCAGTGGGAAACTGGACCTGGAAGGAGCCCAGAATAGCTCCCATCTGAGAAGGCACTGCTCTGGTCAAGCATTTCTCTCAACCACTTTGTGTCCTTCTAGAGTTGGAGAAGGCAATGGCATCCCACTCCAGTACTCTTGCCTGGAAAATCCCATGGACGGAGGAGCCTGGTAGGCTGCAGTCCATGGGGTCGCTAAGAGTCGGGCACGATTGAGTGACTTCACTTTCACTTTTCACTTTCATGCATTGGAGAAGGAAATGGCAACCCACTCCAGTGTTCTTGCCTGGAGAATCCCAGGGAGTGGGGAGCCTGGTGGGCTGCCGTCTATGGGGTCGCACAGAGTCGGACACGACTGAAGCGACTTAGCAACAGCAGCAGAGTTTTAACAGGGCTATAAAATTGGGCTACTGGCAAATGCAGTCAAAGGCCCCATTTATGATGGCAAAATAGATGTTTAAAAGGATTTTCCTTTGGTTTCCTCAAACCTTAAATAAAATTAGTTTATTCATGTTTTATCTGTTTCCAATTTGTGTTTTTTGTAAATAAAGGATATAGAGTTGATTCCAATAGAAGTTTGGCTTTCATGCATATAAGAGAAACATACATATGTTTGATATGTATAAATATATATATATACGCACATACATATATATATATATAATTCATGCATTGGAGAAGGAAATGGCAACCCACTCCAGTGTTCTTGCCTGGAGAATCCCAGGGAGTGGGGAGCCTGGTGGGCTGCCGTCTATGGGGTCGCACAGAGTCGGACACGACTGAAGCGACTTAGCAACAGCAGCAGAGTTTTAACAGGGCTATAAAATTGGGCTACTGGCAAATGCAGTCAAAGGCCCCATTTATGATGGCAAAATAGATGTTTAAAAGGATTTTCCTTTGGTTTCCTCAAACCTTAAATAAAATTAGTTTATTCATGTTTTATCTGTTTCCAATTTGTGTTTTTTGTAAATAAAGGATATAGAGTTGATTCCAATAGAAGTTTGGCTTTCATGCATATAAGAGAAACATACATATGTTTGATATGTATAAATATATATATATACGCACATACATATATATATATATACACACTCTGTATAACATGTCAAATGCACAATAAACATAAATATTACACATATAATGCATATTCAAATTGCACTGTACTGACTTAAGAGGCGAGATTAATAAACCATTTGTTGTACTTGGATTTCAGAGTCCAGGCCCTTGCATTCAGCCAACTCCAGATCTTATTTTTTTATACTTTTTTTAAATTAATTTTTTAATAGGGTGTATTTGCTTTACAATGTTCTGTTAGTTTCCACTGTACAGTAAAGTGAATCAGCTATATGTATACATATATACCCTCTTTTTTGGATTTCCTTCCTATTTATGTCACTGCAGAGACTGAGTGGAGTTCCCTGAGCCACGTAGTAGGTTTTCATTAGTTATCCATTTTATACATAGTATCAGTTCTTCTTCTTAATAGGATAAAGGAAGGATCAAGTATACCACATGTATATGCTAAGTTGCTTCAGCTTTGTCTCACTCTTTGCAACCCTACGGACTGTAGCCCATCAGGTTCCTCTGTCCATGGGATTCTCTAGGCAAGAATACTGGAGTATGCTCTCCAGGGGACAAGTACACTGGATAGGTACAAATAGGGTCAGATATGGCAACAGTCAACTGTGTTAGGCCCTCCCACTTGCTAGCACTCCTACATGAACAAATCCTCTTTGTATGTTTTGTTTCCTCAGATTAAGACAGTAGCATAGGAAATCATGTGTTCTTTTTTTTTTTTTTTTTTTGGCCTCAATTGAGGGTTTAGTCTAGTACTCAAGAGATCTCATCCCAGGCCCTTGGCCTTGGAATAAATATATTTTCATTTTCTTCACATGGTGTCTGGTCTTTTTCTTATCTTAATTTTGTTCTGTATCTCATGTGTTTTGCTACAAACTGCCTTGAATCCTTTAAGGAAATAGACAGGAAATACATAAATATGGATGCATTTGTTGATTCACCAACAGCTGCCAACTGTCTATAAAGCGACAGTACTGAGAATGAAGCAGGTGAAGTTTTCCTATCTTGAAAATGCAAAGAGCAAATAGACAATTGCAATGTGTAGTGGTTAAGGGCTCAGTATCCTCAATCTGTGCCTTAAGTAACAGGGTGCAGTATATAAGGTTAGCAACTCTGTTTTCTGGAAAGTCAGGTTTTTTTTTGTTTTCCCCCAACAAAAAGTTATTTCTAAAAAACTAAGCAAGGTAGAGATTTCCTGTGGTTTTGTGATTTGACTCCCCTAATGGTTCATTGGTTAAGAATCCACCTGGAGTGGACATAAGTTTGATCCTGGGTCCAGGAACTAGGATGCCACATGCCATGGGGCAACTAAATCCATGTACCTCAGCTACTGAGCCTGCACTCTAGAGCACGTGCCACACAAGAGAGACCACTTTAGTGAGAATCCCAGGCTCTGCTACTAGAGAAGGCCTCTGTGCAGCAACAAAGACCCAGTGAAGCCAAAATAAACACAAAACCAAACAACACACACACAAATCAAAGTCAAATCAGAAGTAGGAGTCTATGACCAGGAATTAGTATCAGAAACTGTCTCTGTCTAATCAAAGCCAGCCTCATCCTCTTTCAGAGAACTGGGACTTCAAGGAAATAAGACATTCCACAGGGCAAATGATCATCTGCCCAATGATCAGTTGAGATATCTGTATTTTTTGTATGCTTCTGCAAATATTGCTAGAAGCAAAAGTAAAAGAAGCAGCAGCTCCCATGCCAGCTGGGGAAAGGGGAGACCGCAAGGTTCCAGCTCATCTATCCCCTGCTAAATTTGGAGATCTTGTTGTACCCAAGTGCTACCTGAGCACTCAACATCTAGATTCATGGAAATATACCTGATAGGCTTATGAAGTGGTATGACCCCCATTTTTCTCACAGTACTTCAGGAGCATTTTATTGTGTTAGTTAGCTATTAGTTTCAATAGTCCTTAAAAACTTTATACAGAAATATATTGATTCCTTCCATGCTCAAACCAAAAGAAAATCTCTCTTACACATGCATGATGATTAACAACGTATCAGCCATCTCTTTTGTATGTGCCCCTGATGTGGCTTTACCAACTCATATTTCCTAGTAATGTGTTTCTAAACCTACTGATTTGTTTATTTATATGCCATATCCTTCTAGGATGTTCAAACCCTTAAGAACGCAACTTGTAAAAGATAATATTTGGCTATCCCCCCCTTCAAAAACTACCCTTGGGCAAGATTTACATTATAAGGTAATTTAGTGGTACTTCTTCTCTTATTTCCTATAACCTCTCTAATGTCAGGCTATACTCAAATACCATGAATTCAGCAGACTTGAATTTTGGTAAAAATCAAAAATATCTTCCATAAAAAGAAAATCAGTTACTATATTACTGGCCCAAAGGAACACCATCAAACAAATATAGACTTCCACATGTGAGCTTTTTAGCCAAGCATCTTTTAGGAACACCTACTTTTCTGTCTTCATTAGCATGGTAGATCAGAGGGCACCAGTTTTATAAAGTGTACAAAACTATTAAAATGCATATTCTTATGATTTTTGTAGTTTCATTTCTGAGCCAAGAAATTTCAAAATGTTGTCTTTCTAGGAAAGAGGATTAAATTATCTGTTTGGTCTGTTTGGACTGAGTTTCCCAAGTGATAGATGTAAAGTTGTACCTTTCAGGGATTTGTGATTTGTTTTAGGTCGGCTTGAGGAGGGTTTAGAAATGCTAAGAGGATTTGGGGTTGTTTTGTTTTGCTTTGTACGTTGAGTGTCAACCTAATCACAGCTGGTTTTAACAAGGCTAACCTAATCACCACTGGTTTAAGTAAAGTTAACAAAAGTCCCTCAGGAACAGACTCTAGCTGTCTGTGTCTGCACTCATCTGCCAGAAATCGTACACATTTGATTCCTACTTGTATTCTGGTACCTTGTCCTCATGCCCAGCCCATGAATTCTAGTGGACTGAAAACCTCATGAAGGCTTGGATTCGATTTTTCCTTAACTTCCATTTGTCTCATTCATTGGATGAAGGAATGAATGGATAAATCATGAAGTTTTGCTCATTATTCATTGACTGTCAATTCAGGAAGAAGCAGTTCTAGATGGTTAGATACTAAGTGTGATATCGTGAGCCCAGGTATCTTTCCTCTAATGCCACTTGCTGAAATGAAGCCATCATCAGGGTTTATGTACTAAATAAAGGGTTAGGTCAGTCTAAATGTAATTTACTTTCCTTCTATAGTTAATTCCTTGTAAGTAGAAACTCTTGCCATGGCAGGACAGTTGCACATAGCCTGCGTTCCAGGCTCATCAGATAAACAAGGGGTGAAAGCTGTGTGTACAGGGTTGTGGGGAACAGAAAACTCTTTTGTCCTTTGCCACCACCCCATCCCAGGACATTCTCAGCATCCATATTTCAACTGATCAGATTCAAGAGAGCACCCTCTCTGATCCTGCCTCCAGAAGGTCCTGTTTAGAGGACCACAAGCATCATAAGAAAATGCAGATTCATCAGGATCCTTCAGGGCCACTATATCTGGAGTGGAGAAACATGTGATTTTAGAATGATCAGTCCATCTTCTGTCTCTGTCAGTGTGATTCCAAAACAAGACAGCCTTCAGAATGGGAGAAAATAATAGCAAATGAAGCAACGGACCAACAACTAATTGCAAAAATATACAAGCAACTCCTGCAGCCCAATTCCAGAAAAATAAATGACCCAATCAAAAAATGGGCCAAAGAACTAAATAGACGTTTCTCCAAAGAAGACATACAGATGGCTAACAAACACATGAAAACATGCTCAACATCACTCATTATCAGAGAAAGGCAAATCAAAACCACAATGAGGTACCATTTCACACCAGTCAGAATGGCTGCGATCCAAAAATCTACAAGCAATAAATGCTGGAGAGGGTGTGAAGAAAAGAGAACCCTCTTACACTGTTGGTGGGAATGCAAACTGGTACAGCGACTATGGAGAACAGTATGGAGATTCCTTAAAAAACTGGAAATAGAACTGCCTTATGACCCAGCAATCCCACTGCTGGGCATGCACACCGAGGAAACCAGAATTGAAAGAGACACATGTACCCCAATGTTCATTGCAGCACTGTTTATAATAGCCAGGACATGGAAACAACCTAGATGTCCATCAGCAGATGAATGGATAAGAAAGCTGTGGTACATATACACAATGGAGTATTACTCAGCCATTAAAAAGAATACATTTGAATCAGTTCTAATGAGGTGGATGAAACTGGAGCCGATTATACAGAGTGAAGTAAGCCAGAAAGAAAAACACCAATACAGTATACTAACACATATATATGGAATTTAGAAAGATAGTAATGATAACCCTGTATGAAAGACAGCAAAAGAGACACAGATGTACAGAATAGTCTTTTGGACTCTGTGGGAGAGGGAGAGGGAGAGGGTGGGATGATTTGGGAGAATGGCATTAAAACATGTATAATATCATATAAAAAATGAATCTCCAGTATAGGTTCGATGCAGGATACAGGATGCTTGGGGCTGGTGCACTGGGATGACCCAGAGAGATGGTATGGGGAGGGAGGTGGGAGGGCGGTTCAGGATTGGGAACACGTGTACACCCATGGCAGATTCACATTGATGTATGGCAAAACAGTAAAATTTAAAAAAAAATTAAAAAAAAATAAAAAGAAACGAACAAACAAAAAACAACAACCAGTAGAGAAGTGAAAATCTTATTTTCATGCAACTGGTTTGACTGTTTGTTGGAATTGACTATATTTGGTCTAAAGCTGACTCTCTTCTCATTGAATGAGCCAAAATTCCCAAGGAGCATTTATACGAGCTGTGTCATCACAGCATGGGAATGGCGGAGCACTGCACCAAGGTCTATTTTCACTTGATTATATGTGTATTTATTATACAAAAATACAGCAAAAATATGATTCTTCCAAGAGACTCTCCTACATTACAGTATGAGAGTGAGCTAGAATTTCTGAAAAGCTGCATGCTTGTTTGTTTTCACAGCTGTCAGCCTTCTTTGTTTAATTTTTTCCTCCAATTGGTGTTATTCATCGTGGTTAATATTTAGGAGAATTTACTGGTAGCAAAATGTGCTTGTTGGTAACCCAGAAAAGAGGAAGTCCTCTACTCTGTCGATCTGTCATGGATAGAATCGTTCAGATAAAATAAAAACTGACTGGGAAAATGGCCCCAAAGACAGGCCAGCTTTCTTCATATGTAAATGGATGCTTTCTTGGTCATAGGCTTCTGCAAGGCCTGCTTTCATCCTGGAACAGAATTATATATGCAGTCCTTCTCTCACGAAAGGGCAGTTTTGACATGCTTCCAACTCCAGAAGTCTCATTGGGAATCATATTTTCTACTTCAAGCTACACAAAGCAAAATTTTCCAAACCTTCCACCCCATTCACAGATTGTACATATATGCAGAAACAGTGATAGAAGAAACTTGATCCCCACTGTAGCAACTGAAAACCAGAAGACACTCCTCCAAGGCAAAGAATGTCCAGGTTATAGGAATGGAATGAAGCTGCTGAAGAAAATGGTCAATTATGGAATGTTCTGTGCGTAAGTATGTCCATTAATTAAGGAATGAACTGAAATTACTAATGGATTTCATAATGGCCACCAACCAGCTGCCAGTTGGCTGTAGCTTGGTGACAGATGGTAGTGACTGATCTGGACTAGATCTGACCTAGAGATAGTCTATCATTTATTAAATTGCAGTCCCAAATAAAATTCCCTGCATTGCAGCATTTCACCATTATGTCTCACAGTGAGATGCACTGATAGCATCCTTTATCTGCCATCCCTGGTGCAGACAGCAAACTATTCAAATGGCTTCCATGTAACACTCAGAAAAGAAAGTCCATAATACCTCTCAAGAGATGGAAGGAAAAAATGCAGCTTGAATGAGTGCCACCTGAGTGAGGCATAGGATAAATGAAAGCACAGCTCTGTGCTAATCTGGTTTGTTAGCCCCAAACACTGAGATTTACCCCTCAATTTTTTTTTTTTTTAATCAAGAGGTTCTCATTTACACAGCAACTGACAGGTAGTGACTGTTTAGGTCCTGCTTTAACCCATCAACACATCCTTAGAGTGAAGAAAGCTGCTGCAGACTGGCTCCAGAACCTGTCTATTTAGGACTCTTGCAGAAACAGTCACTCAAGTGGGTACATCAAAAGCCCCGGTTACTGTCACCAGACTCATTTTGGAGTATTTGGAAAAATGAACCTTATCTGTGCTTTTGGTAGCTTGAATTCATAAAGACTAGGGGAGGGGGATTCTATTGTTATAAATCCAGATAGAACCTAAGAAGACATAGAGAAGAGATAGGTCTGTTTTAAGATCTTTTATGTAACATGTCATTGAGCTTCTTTTGTGTTGTCAAACACCATGTATTTGTTCTATTTCAAAAGTTATAGGTAAAAGATGAGCTTTAATATAAGATACATGCAGTCAGCAAGCAAAAATGTAACATAGGTAAGTGTATTTGGTTACATTAAGGCTATGTTTTACTTGTTTCAAAGCAAGTAAATACTACTATTAACAAAGGTCAAATTTAACCCATTACCCTAATTTTTATCTTAAAAAAACATCTTGTTTAGCTGGAAAGAGGCTGAGTAATAAATACTATAGTCTCTGCTTTTCACATGCGTCCACTGAAAGGCCCCAAATTCTAGACAGGAGTAAACAGGGACCCCTCAAAGATTTGGATGAAAAGCCTACAGAGGCCTGACTGTGGATAAAATTTTTTTGAGTCTCACACTGTACCCTAAAACTGTATTCAAGTTTTGCATTTGACTCTGTAGTATATCCATTTCTCTGTGGATTAAAAAAATAATATTTAACATTGTCCCACTATATAAAATCAATACTTGGAATGGTTATGATATTTTTATCCTATATCTTTGTGAACCCCTGGCATATCCCCTTGACTCTCTGGATTTTTTTTGTGTGTGTGTGCCAGACTCGGGCAATTACCATCCAATCCAAGTTGCTCAGTTAGGAGAGAATACTCAGTCCCCAAGAATTTGTGACTTAACCAAATCATATGACCAAAGTGAAGTTAGAGCGACCTTCACTCTGGTGTGAACTTCACTTTGGTCGCTCTAACTTCACTTTGGTCATATGATTTAGTTAAGTCACAAATTCTTGGGGACTGAGTATTCTCTCCTAACTGAGCAACTTGGATTGGATGGTAATTGCCCGAGTCTGGCACACACACACACACACACAAATCCAGAGGGTCAAGGGGATATGGCAGGGGATCACAAAGATATAGGATAAAAATACCGTAACTGCTCCAAGCATTGTTAAGTGACTGCCTGAGGTCACACACAGCAGGACAGAGACTGGAATCTGGATTCTGACCAGCACACCAGCACTGCATGTGCCTTGTGTGGGAACCAGAGGCTGCCTCAGATCTTTCACCTGAGCTTGCATGTCCTTGCACGAAAACTCCCTGCCTTCCTATTTCAGCAGTTGACTATCTCTTGCCTTATCCTGCTCATCGGGTTTTCTTATTCATCCCAGTCCTCCCTCTGTGTTCACCCAATTTTCAACCTCATTCTGCTTATGAGTTTTCTGTTGTAGGCTTTGGTAACTCTGCCTGACCTGGTGTTTCACTCCGCTGTTCTCAAGTCAGTGGCTGGTAGAGGTCCCAAACATCTCAAGACCCCCTGATGTATGGCTCTCCAGGGCTGACTCCAGTTGGTATATTACCAAAGGGCCCAAAGTGGGAAGAACAAGGGGAACCAAAATCTCCCAAGGGAGATTAGAAATGGAGAAACTGACTGGATGTCAACACCAGAGAGCTAGAGCAGCAGGAGAGTTCATGATGACCATTATGATGATGATCATCCCTGGTAGCCCAGTTGGTGAAGAATCTGTCTGCAATGCAGGAGGCCCCGGTTCAATTCCTGGGTAGGGAAGATCCACTGGAGAAGGGATAGGCTACATACTCTAGTATTCTTGGTTTTCTCTTATGGCTCAGCTGGTAAAGAATCCACCTGCAATGAGGGAGACCTGGATTCGATCCCTGGGTTGGGAAGATCCCCTGCAGATGGGAAAGGCTACCCACTCTAGTATTCTGGCCTAGAGAATTCCAGGGACTGTTTAGTCCATGGGTCACAAAGAGTCAGACAAGACTGAGCAACTTTCACAGTCATGATCATGATGATGGATAAAGCAAAGAGCATGGAATAGACTGGGAAATAGACTGGCATATAGACGACTGGAGAACAGAGAAGGGAAAGAATGACCAGACAACTTCAGGAAAAACAGCATGAGCAAAGGCCCACATGCCAGAGAGCAGAGTATAGCCAGTGCCCTAATGGAAACTCTGTGTGGTAGAAGGTAGAATGGGATGGGTTTGTGAGGGAAGGTGAACTTAGAAGACTGGCAAGTGCCAGATCATGAATGGCTTTGTAAGTTACGTTAGGGAAATTGGACTTTATCCTAAGGGTGATGAAAGATATTGAAAGCTTTAAATTAAACATTCAGTAGCATAAAGAAATTTGCATTTTAGGAATGCTGCCTAGAAATTCTCCAAATCAACCTTAAAAGCTGAAGGAATCATATTCAATCACCTTTTCAAAGTGGTCTCTTTGAAATCTGTTTCTTAAAATTTTATATTATATAGTCTTTGAGAAGAAGGCTATAAATAAATATTTTTGTAGTCTCTAATATTATAAGAACTTGTTCCCAGAGTTTGTGGCAATAGTGTGGACACTGGCTCAAATACAAGTATGTGGAATCCATTTCAATAAGTATTATTTAAAATATTCCAAGTTCTTTTACCAAAAAAAAAAAAAAAAATAATGCCACTGCAGAATCACTTAAAAATGTTTATGTATATACCTAAATCTCCAAATGGCTGATAGCAATTTTAAATGGAAGACCAAAAGCTATAATATTATTAACCAGCCAGAAAGCCTAGCAGTTCATTTATCAGAGAAAAAAAGTGTATAAATGCTTGACAGATGAAGGCTATAGCCATAACGTTAAGACTTTATTTGAATTACATTATATAGACAAAAGTATGCCGACCCATCGGCCTCAAGTTACTGCTCTGTTACCTATGGTAACAGTTAGATATTTTCCTCATTACTTAATAATACCAGATCACAAATAAGTATCGTAACATAAAAAACAGATGTTAAAATGTGACACTTGAGGTCAGGTTACACTGAATACTTGTTAATTTTTAAGTGCCTGGTTACTTCCCAAGAATTTTTGTTTTTTCAAATTTTTCACAAGATTTTGTTGGATTTGGTTGCAGGGGTTAGAGTCTTAAACATCCATAAGACAGAAATAGGAACTTGACTTGCTATTAATCAAAGTAGCAATAAAACAGGGAGAAACTAGTTTTTATGCTAGAACACTCACTACTTTGCACACAATATGATTTTATACAAATGACCACAGTCAAGGGCATAGTTTATATTTTTATTTCGATAATTTCCTTTTGTTTTCTTCCCTAATATTTCAAATAATTTAAAATATCTATTAAAGACATGACTCTCATTTTAAATACAAAATAACTTTTCATTACTGTACAGATTATATATTTTTTAATTAAAATATATAAATAAAAAAGAGAAAAACAGACTTCTCATTATGACACCAAACCAGTAACCCCCTCAAATATTACTCTAGTTTTAGGTTTTTTTTCTCTGTGTGTATATATACTGTCTCTTATACACATCAGTGTGTATATATATATATATATATATATACACATTTTTTTTCTTGGAGAAATGGAATCAAAATGGTGAAGATCTTTCTATGCCGATTAATCTTCATCTTCAGCATCATTTTTAATGACTAAAACAGTGCCCTGGTGTAGATACAGTATAGTTTGTTCAACTAATCACTGATTTCTGAACACTTAAATCATTCCAAGGTTTTGGTTTTATAAATATGGCAACGAACAAATATGTAGCTTAATCTTTCTACACATTCTTGATTATTTCCTCAGCATAAATTCCAAGAAGTGAAATCTGTGGGTCAAAGGATGCATGTTTTAAAATCTTTGGTACATAGCTACAATATTGCAGCCAGAAAGATTGTACTAAGTTATCTTCCCACTAGAGGTGACTAGATGACATTTTTCTGTCATGTTGTTTTCATCTAGCTTTCTATCATACTTTGTTGATTCAAAGAGGCACATTTTTACATCCTTAAAAATAAGTCACATTTTACAGCTGATTGCATAACATACTTGTTATTTTTGTTTTTAATTTTTCCTTTCTAGTGATACTTATAGTGTTGCATCATATTATCAATGTTTTAAGTGCCACAAAATTTAGTATTTGCCTTTATATGTGTGACTATGATTAATAGATACACAGTTTTTATATAATCTAATAGTGTCTACTTTAGCTGCCAAGCTCATGCTTTCTCCAATGTATGTAGCAGTCACCTGTGTTTCCTCCTACTATTATATTTTGCATTTAAATCTTTAATAATCTTGCAAATTATTTTTCACAAATGAATTAGCCAATTCTGCTAATATTTATTAACTAAATCACTTTTGCTCATTTATCACTGAGCTTATTCTGACTGTTAATAATTCCTATTATTTCAGTGTTTCAAACACAAGAACCACTTACTAGACTGTCATTGGTTGATTAATGAAATTTATAGAAATAATTTGTAGAAGTTGCTATAGGTTAAGGTTTTAAAGCCACAGGTTAGGGCTTCTGGAGGGCTTCTGGTTTGAGTGGTGAAAAACCAATCTACCATCTTGCCTCCCTGATTTACCACTGCTGCAGTCCATGGGGTCACGAAGAGCCAGACACGACTGAGCGACTTCACTTTCACTTTTCACTTTCATGCATTAGAGAAGGAAATGGCAACCCACTCCAGTGTTCTTGCCTGGAGAATCCCAGGGACGGGGGAGCCTGGTAGGCTGACGTCTATGGGGTTGCACAGAGTCAGACACGACTGAAGTGACTTAGCAGCAGTAGCAGTCATTAATATTAGGTCAGGAGGGGTGGCCGTGAGGAGATACCCCTCGTCCAAGGTAAGCAGCAGCGGCTGTGCTTTGCTGGAGCAGCTGTGAAGAGACACCCCAAGACCAAGGTAAGAGGAACCCAAGTAAGACGGTAGGTGTTGCGAGAGGGCATCAGAGGGTAGACAATGAAACCATAATCACAGAAAACTAGTCAATCTAATTACATGGACCACAGCCTTGTCTGACTCAATGAAACTAACCCATGCCGTGTGGAGCCACCCAAGAGGGGCGGGTCACGGTGGAGAGGTCTGACAGAATGTGGTACACTGGAGACAGGAATGGCAAACCACTTCAATATTCTTGCCTTGAGAACCTCATGAACAGTATGAAAGGAAAAATGATAGGATACTGAAAGAGGAACTCCCCAGGTCGGTAGGTGCAACCTACTCCAGTACACTTGCCTGAAAAATCCCATGGAAAGAGGAGCCTGGTGGGCTATGGTCCATGGGGTTACAAAGAGTTGGACATGACTGAGCAACTGAGTATGCACATCACAATGTTAGCTGTGGGCTATAGACGGGCATCCCAGTCAGTCCTTGATTTTAATCATTTCCATATTCTTGCCTTGAGAACCCCATGAACAGTATGAAAAGGCAAAATGATAGGATACGGAAAGAGGTACTCCCCTGGTCAGTAGGTGCCCAGTATGCTACTGGAGGTCAGTGGAGAAATAACTCCAGAAAGAATGAAGGGATGGAGCCAAAGCAAAAACAATACCCAGCCGTGGATGTGACTGGTGACAGAAGCAAGGTCTGATGCTGTAAAGAGTAACATTGCATAGGAACCTGGAATGTCAGGTCCATGAATCAAGGCAAATTGGAAGTGGTCAAATAGGAGATGGCAAGAGTGAACATTGACATTCCAGGAATCAAGGACCTAAAATGGACTGGAATGGGTGAATTTAACTCAGATGACCATTATATTTACTACTGTGGGCAGGAATCCCCTAGAAGAAATGGAGTAGCCATTATGGTCAACAAAAGAGTCTGAAATGCAGTACTTGGATGCAATCTCAAAAATGACAGAATGATCTCTGTTTGTTTCCAAGGCAAACCATTCAACATTACAGTAACCCAAATCTATGCCTTGACTAGTAATGCTGAAGAAGCTGAAGTTGAATGGTTCTATGAAGACCTACAAGACCTTTAAGAACTAACACCCCCAAAAGATGTCATTTTCATTATAGGGGACTGGAATGCAAAAGTAGGAAGTCAAGAAACACCTGGGGTAACAGGCAAATTTGGCCTTGGAATACAGAATGAAGCAGGGCAAAGGCTAATAGAGTTTTGCCAGGAGAACACAATGATCATAGCAAACACCCTCTTCCAACAACACAAGAGAAGACTCTACATATGGACATCACCAGATGGTCAACACCGAAATCAGACTGACTATATTCTTTGCAGCCAAAAATGGAGAAGCTCTATACAGTCAGCAAAAACAAGACTGGGAACTGACTCTGGCTCAGATCATGAACTCCTTATTGCCAAATTCAGACTTAAATTGAAGAAAGTATGGAAAACCACTAGACCATTCAGGTATGACCTAAATCAAATCCCTCATGATTATACAGTAGAAGTGAGAAATAGATTTAAGGGACTAGATCTGATAGATAGAGTGTCTGATGAGCTATGGATGGAGGTTCGTGACATTGTACAGGAGACAGGGATCAAGACCATTCCCATGGAAAAGAAATGCAAAAGGACAAAATGGTTGTCTGAGGAGGCCTTACAAATAGCTGTGAAAAGAAGAGAAGTGAAAAGCCAAGGAGAAAAGGAAAGATATAAGCATCTGAATGCAGAGTTCCAAAGAATAGCAAGAAGAGATAAGAAAGCCTTCTTCAGTGATCAATGCAAAGAAATAGAGGAAAACAACAGAATGGGAAAGACTAGAGATCTCTTCAAGAAAATTAGAGATACCAAGGGAACATTTCATGCAAGGATGGGCTCGATAAAGGACAGAAATGGTATGGACCTAACAGAAGCAGAAGATATTAAGAAGAGGTGGCAAGAATACACAGAAGAACTGTACAAAAAAGATCTTCACGACCCAGATAATCAAGTTTGAGCAGAAACCCAGATCAGAAATAATGGCCTTTGTTGAACACCCTGTGCAAACTCTTGAAAGCATGCTAGTTTGAATCCTAAAGTTCTAGAATATAGAAATCTTTTTATTTCCATTTTAGTTGGAAATACTCTAAGTAATATAAAGTAGAAAATGAAAGATAACGTAGTTGGGCAAATCAATCTTTTGACATCATTTAGGTGGCAGGCCAGCTCCTTTGGGAATCAAAAGCAACTGTCCTTGTCTTGCAAACCTCTCAGTTCAGTTCAGTTCAGTTCAGTTGCTCAGTCGTGTCCGACTCTTTGCGACCCCATGAATCACAGCGCGCCAGGCATCCCTGTCCATCACCATCTCTCAGAGTTCACTCAGACTCACGTCCATCGAGTCCGTGATGCCATCCAGCCATCTCATCCTCGGTCGTCCCCTTCTCCTCCTGCCCCCAATCCCTCCCAGCATCAGAGTCTTTCCCAATGAGTTCCTCCTTGTTAGTGTCCATTCTTCTGGCCCATTGAAATCAGGGAAAGGGGCTTACTGTCCCAGGCTGGAAAGTCTCTAGTTTCAGTCCTCAACAAAACTCCATATCAATGTCTTGAGTGCCCACCAGAGCAACATGCTGAAGTCAGAACACACCCCTCAGCCCATTCAGCAGGTGCATTCACAAATTCATCTTTTATAATGCCCGTATCCAAGCATTGCACTCAATGAGCAGCTGCCCTTGATGAGCAGCTATTCCATGCCTCACACTAATGACATACTAGGTTAATGGGTCTGAAAATGTTTCTGCCCTCAGGGAACCAGCCAGCAAAGTGCTATAAAATCCAATCTTTAGTTTACTAATGTATGATGGGAGAATGATAGGAGAACAAAGGAGTAAACAGTGGTCCAGGAGGAAGGGAGAAGGATGGAAAAACCACATGAAGAAGTATCAGAAGATTCAGAGAAATCTGAAGACATGGAGGTGGGGATATGAGAGCTGGGAATGGCTTAATATGCAGATATGTATCAACGGGCTGTTTGGCTGGGGGAACTGCAAGCAGACCTGTGGGCTTGGGCACTGAAATGACAGTGAGGATCAGAGTTAGGCCTGTCTGATGAAACTGAGAAAGAATCATAAAGAAGATACAGTGAAGAGGTAAAGTGAGGACTTGACACCTGATTGAATACCAAGAGGAAGGGGCAGGGAGAAGTCTGGGCAGATTATCCATTTAGTAGCTTGTATGTTTGAGAACATGCTTGTACCTATCCACTGAGATAGAAAACACAGGAGGAGGAGCAAAGAGAAACTCGGTTTCAGACATGTTGAGTTTGAGCTGCTGTAAGTGGATATATCCTAGTATCTATGTCCAGCTCACAGTTGGGTATCTAGAGCTCAGGACAGAGTCAATCACATCCAGCTGTAAATTACTTTATCTCACCTGCTTTCCTAGTGAGAACACCTTCAAGAAATGAGAATTGAGCTTTCAAAACAAAAAATGACCTATGTCACAGGACTACCAACCAGAAACCAGAGGTCACTCAGTCGTGTCCGACTCTTTGTGACCCTGTGGACTGTAGCCTATCAGGCTCCCCCATCCATGGGATTTTCCAGGCAAGACTGGAGTGGATCACATTTCCTTCTCCAGGAGATCTTCCCAACTCAGGGATTGAACCCAGATCTCCCACATTGTAGGCAGACGCTTTACCGTCTGAGCCACCAGGGAAGTCTTTATAGGACTACGGTGAGAGTTTATTTATTTATTTATTGCCACATCACATGACATGTGGGATATTAACTCCCCAACCAGGATTAAAACCTGAACTCCCTACATTAAAAGCACAGAGTCTTCACCACTTGTCTGACAAGGAAGTTGCATGAATTGAGTTTTTTTGTGTCTTTGTTTTGTGAGAAATAAGGAGAGTTCATGGGTGGAGTAGACATTGG
Source organism: Cephalophus harveyi (assembly GCA_006410635.1). NCBI lineage: Eukaryota > Metazoa > Chordata > Mammalia > Artiodactyla > Bovidae > Cephalophus > Cephalophus harveyi. The sequence continues at coordinate 90,572 of SJYT01078994.1, forward strand.
GTTCCCAAAAGGCAGGAGTAGGGATGTCAGAAAATATGAGGAGGGGCTTTAAGAAGGCAGCAAAAGTAGGTCAAAGGTTCTTTGCAACTGTGCACATTAGGTCATAGATGCAATATTTCCCCACCTCACCCCTCATATCATCACCTCTGTTGTATTTGCTGTGGTGGCCATAAACTACTCATTCTCTGCTGTACAACTGAAATGAATAAATGCTTAAGAATGACCTATTTGTACTAGGTTAGTCTGTTTGGAAAACAAAAGAGAGCTTTAAAAAAAATACTGATTCAATAGTATTAAAAGTGTGACTTTCATAATCCAAGTCATACCCCTGCAATTCTTTTTTGAGACAAACTCAGCTCCTGACAAGTGGAAGGAGGAGCCATCTTCACAGCTCAGTAGGTGTAGAGACTTTGATTTGTGACCCGATTTCTGGAATATGATATAACTCCTGTGTGAATTTGATCTTTTCTCCCATTAAACCAGAGTCAGAAGTAACACTATCCAGGGTGGGAGTTTCAATTGATAAATTGCCTTCATGAAAGGAGGAAAGGATGGATGGGAGCTGTGCAAGTATTAAGTATTTCACATATATATTATTTTTATAGATTATCCTATGTAGTCTGACTTGTAAAAATTCAAAGAGTTCCTAGCTTCCTCCAGGGTGCTACCATCAGCTTTAAACAGGTCCGGACTTAAATTTGCTTCTGAGAACAAGTGTTGTATTAATATCACTTAATTGATAACAGCCAATGTGAACCCTATTATTTAAGACCTATGCATTATTAAATAGTTTCATTAAATAATGGAGAAGAACTTTAAAAAGAAAAACAAAGGAAAGCCACACAGGCACATGGTTTTCATTTGGGGAGTCAGGGCTGGAGAGAGGCTCAGCTCTGAGGTTGACTTCATGGCTTTGGGCAAAACTGGGAGATTAAATAGAAACTACAGCAGAACTCTGGTGCTCGGTTTTTAGAGACACTTAACTCGCTCTATGACAAATCTCAGGAAATCATTTGACTCTTTGGAGTAGGAGGAGAGTAAGTAGTTGTTATTTCTTTTTTATTTTGTTTTCAGTGTTAGCTAAATATCATCACTATGGGAAGTGAAATAAAGTTTAAAATTGTTTTTAGTTTAATAACTTTGGATAATTTTCTACCGGCAAAAGGGAGGTAGATGCCAAATTACACCCCCTTATGTGGTCAAAATGCCTCCCTCCCAAAAAAGGAAAGAGACTATGAAGGAAAATACAAAACTTGACATGAGAGGGCTGAGAGAGAGACAGTGGTTGGAGAAGGTAAGCCACTGGAATTTGAAAGAATAAGTGTTTGAAAGAATAATTCAAACAGCTCTGTTCTGAATTGATACTTTCCAAAAAAAGACTCAAACTGACCACCTCTGGATACCTAGCTCCAGAGCAGGAGTCACATGTGCTACAGGATATTAAAACAAAATGTCTTCCACCTGTGTCCTGGTTTAGGCCAAACAAAGGTTAAACACAAAATAACAGGTTGCTGTGGTTCTAGACCACCTTTGTAGAACTTGCAGGGAGGTAGCAAAAACTGGCTTTGCAACTCTTAACTCAATATCCACCTATGAAATGGCAAATGATCACATTTATTATAGTAAAACACTGTCTGATCATGTAAAAATCTTCCTTCGCTCAAGCTTAATACAAGAAGCTTAAATAAGACAACTAGGAAAAGAGGAAAGGTTTATTATACCTCCTGGGTTCAGAGGCTGGGACTAAGGAAATACTAACATTAGGCCAGGTGCAGGTGAGGCACTAAGGGACCTGAGGTCTGATTTGCTGAGTGGGAGACTCTCAGAGTAAATTCATAAAAGCACATCAGGAGAGGGTAGCTTTGAGTATAATGGGTTACAGTGGCTAGCACGTGGGCTTTCCTGCCTCTTACTATAGCTGTGTAATCAAGCCTTAAAATCTCCTCTCTTCTCATAGTGCTGTTATGAGAGGTAAAGGAGATAATGTGTGCACAGTGGCAATAAGCACATGGGAGATTTAGTTATTTTTAAATAAATGAATGAAAAAATCATTAAAAAAAAGAGTGTAGCTTTGGCTTCCCTGGTGGCTCAGAGGTTAAAGCGTCTGCCTCCGATGCGGGAGACCCGGGTTCGATCCCTGGGTCGGAAAGATCCCCTGGAGAAGGAAATGGTAACCCACTCCAGTATTCTTGCCTGGAGAATCCCATGGACAGAGAAGCCTGGTAGGCTACAGTCCACGGGGTCACAAAGAGTCGGACACGACTGAGCGACTTCTCTCTCTCTCTCTCTCTTTGAGCTGTCTCCAAGTCCAGAAGGTCTACACCAGATCACCCAGCACCAGTCAAGTGAGGCTTTTTCTGTCCTACTCTCTCCTTGGGTTCCTCTCCTGGTAGGAATAAGGGTCAAGGGATAAAAGACAGGTGACAAATTGCAGCTGAAGCCATCAATGTACCCCTCTTCTGTCCTCCACTGCACCAGACTTCTGGATTTTTTTTCAATGATTTTTTTTTGGGGGGGCGGCACAGAATGAGGGATCTTAGTTCCCCGACCAGGGATCAAAACAGTGTTCCCTAAATCCCTGCACTGGTAGTGTGGCATCCTCAGCTGGACCACCAGGGAAGTCCCACCAGCAGACTTCTGAATCATAGTGGGCCAGGGCTTGGGAAATATAGGAGCTGTCATTTTAAAATAAGTTCAGAGATTTTATGATTCCACTGTAATTGACATAGGAATTACATTTTAGATGAATCTTGTGACTGAAAGTGATATGAGAGACTTTTGTTGTCATCTCACTGGAAAAAGGTGATGGGATCTTCCCAAGATCCAATGGCAGGAAAACCCAAGGATTTAAAGAAAAAGATGTGATGTCTGCTCTTAAGTTTAACTCTAGGGAAATGTGAAGCCTGCAAAAGCCAACCGCTCCACTGGGGATCTGCCTCCTCAGGTCGGACACTCCATCTTGTGAATGAGGCACATTTGGAGGGTGAATGTCGAAATTCTGATTCAGTGAAAGACATGAGCAGCAGTGTTCAGGTTTCCAAATGATGGAGACACAGAGCTTGGTGAGGGGTTGAACAGACAAAGAGGAATGGGCACAGGGATGTTCAACACAGAGTTGCAAACTGGTGGCTCAATTATAAGATTTCCCAACAAAAATCCTGATTATGAGATTGTACTGTAAACACACACACCCAGAGTTTGAGTTACTCCTAGAAGAGGAGGTTCACCCACCCACCCTTGTTCACCAGAGGGCTCCAGTGTGAGCGTCCTCCACCCTTCCACCTTCCCTGACAAATGGTGCCTGACTGGCCCTCCTCGGTGCCTGATACTGCTATACTCTGAGTTAGAAGTGTCACCGAACTTGTTAAATGGTGATCCTAACTTGAGTGAACGTCAACCAACCCATGCAACCACAAGCTACTTCCTGTTTCTTTCTGGACTACCTTTCACTAGCAGGAACTCATCTAAAACCTTGAGGGCTGCATTCCACCCTCCAAACATAGAGAAGCTATAGGCAAAGCTTAAATTTATTTTAGGTGGCATCTTTTCCAACAAAAATTCTTAAAGGAAATGTTCTTAAATTAAGATGCTAGGGAAAAAGAGAATAAAATAATGATAAAACCTCTGATAAGGACTAGGGCTGAATTTTCAATAAATTGATGATGACTGTCTAGTTTCTCCACTCAAATAAAAGGATCTGGCTTTAGCAGATCTTTTTTTCCCCTGGACTAGGTCTAAATATGACTAGAAAGTTATTCTCATCTCTTTGTTTTCAAGCATGATTTTAGAAATCTCTCCTAATCTCTCTCTCGCCATCTCTCTCTCCATGTCTCTGTCTCTTTCTCTCTCACACACACAGAGGCACATCCCTAAAACCATCCTTCTTATGGAGATCTATAGAAAGGAAGATGGAGGAGGAATGGGTTAGAAGGAAACCTCCAAAGACAAGGATTCTGGAATAAAACATTAAAGCCTTATCCCCTTCAGTGCCTCTTATTCATCTATTAATATACAATAGAGTCTGGGACTGTATCTTACTCTTTCTACAAACTGTGAAATGGATCACAAGTAATTTGTTCTTAAGATCTGTAGAAGAAAAATTTTCTAATAACTTATTTCTATGTAAATAAACAAAAACAAATTTAAGATTATCTATGTAGCAACATCGGAGAAGGCACTGGCAACCCACTCCAGTACTCTTGCCTGGAAAATCCCATGGACGGAGGAGCTTGGAAGGCTGCAGTCCATGGGGTCGCTAAGAGTCAGGCACGACTCAGCGACTTTACTTTCACTTTTCACTTTAATGCATTGGAGAAGGAAATGGCAACCCACTCCAGTGTTCTTGCCTGGAGAATCCCAGGGACATTGGAGCCTGGTGGGCTGCCGTCTATGGGGTCGCACAGAGTCGGACATGACTGAAGCAACTTAGCAGCAGTAGCATGTAGCAACATATTTCCATTTGGCATTCTACCACCCTTTCTGGAATGAGAAATAGGTGGCCCACCATACATTTAACACTTAAAGAGTGTTTTATAACCCAGGGAAAGTTGGGAGTTTTAGTGAGAAGTAAAACTTTTGAAGACAGGAACAAATATCTAAAAATTCTTTTGTAGAAAGTTTGCTGAACATGGTATCAGTTCAGTCGCTGAGTCATGTCCGACTCTTTGCAACCCTATGAATCGCAGCACGCCAGGCCTCCCTGTCCATCACCAACACCCAGAGTTCACTCAGACTCGTCCATTGAGTCAGTGATGCCATCCTGCCATCTCATCCTCGGTCGTCCCCTTCTCCTCCTGCCCCCAATCCCTCCCAGCATCAGAGTCTTTTCCAATGAGTCAACTCTTCGCATGAGGTGGCCAAAGTACTGGAGTTTCAGCTTTAGCATCATTC
>SJYT01078994.1:95571-139729 GCA_006410635.1 Cephalophus harveyi
TCAGCTTTAGCATCATTCCTTCCAAAGAAATCCCAGGGCTGATCTCCTTCAGAATGGACTGGTTGGATCTCCTTGCAGTCCAAGGGACTCTCAAGAGTCTTCTCCAACACCACAGTTCAAAAGCATCAATTCTTCGGCACTCAGGCTTCTTCACAGTCCAACTCTCACATCCATACATGACCACTGGAAAAACCATAGCCTTGACTAGACGGACCTTAGTTGGCAAAGTAATGTCTCTGCTTTTGAATATGCTATCTAGGTTGGACATAACTTTTCTTCCAAGGAGTAAGCGTCTCTTAATTTCATGGCTGCAATCACCATCGGCAGTGATTTTGGAGCCCCCCAAAATAAAGTCTGACACTGTTTCCACTGTTTCCCCATCTATTTCCCATGAAGTGATGGGACCGGATGCCATGATCTTCGTTTTCTGAATGTTAGTGGACGTATAACCCATACCCCTGCCCCTTCTTCCAGAAAATTTCAGTATGACTTCCAGTGCTTTTTGAAGTAAGATTTGTGTTTCTTTCATCTGAGATGATTTCAAGGAAATCTTCAATATGATACATTCTCAAAGCTATTCCCTCATCCTTGACTTGTATCAGAAAAACCTGGGAACTTCTAAAAATAAAGCTTTGAGCCTCACCTCAGATCTGTAAGAAATTCTGGGAATGAAGTCCAGCAATATGTATGTTAAGTAGTCTTTCAAGTGCTTTCGATGCATGCTGATATTGGAGACTACTGCCGTAACCTATGGCAGTTTGCCATTATGGAGGAACCATCTGTAGTAGGAGCTGTCGGTGTCCACCATACAGAGCTGCCTGACCAGCCAGTGCACCCATCCTTTGACTCCTTTCAGTAATAAAGCTGAGGGCTTACCCCCATGACCTTTTCCAGGGACCCATTAGTGACTGACAGAATGAGGAGAGATGGCTGGAAAACCATCCACCCCCCCACCTCCACCCCACCCCATGCTGAGGTCAGCTGTGTTATATTTCATGAAACAACTCCCTGCTTCTTGCTGTTGTGTGGATATTGTGAAGATCCGGGAAGATGTACCAAGGCCATCCTATTCTCTAAACCCACAATGTAAGGAATACTTTATTTCCATCTCATTTTATTCAAAGTATATAAATATTATTAAGCAGTTTCATGGAAAAAGACATTTGATATCATCTGTGCTAAAAATTAAAAATTTCTACTTCAGTTTTTGCTTCTAATAAAATCTACTCTTTGCTAAAATTCTGCTGTCAGTAAGTTTTTAAGGGCATGGAAAAAAGGTTTCACTTACAATTTATAACCCAGCAAGTTTTAACATAGGAAGTCAATTCTTTCGAAAGGAACAAAAACCCACCAGAGCTTACTTAGAAACAATATTTAAGGCTTACATCCGTGGAGATTTCTAATACTTCTTTTCTAAGTGGAATTCAATTTTCCCATTTGTAAGTATCCTGGTGTTGGTGGTTGCAGAGTATGTGCCTGTGGTCAGGTGGTTTAGGGAAAATGAGAAGAATAAAGGTGCTGGTTTTAAAATTAAACCTGAATCTCTCACATGCCTTAAGGATCGTGTCCAAAAAGAAATTGCTTTCCTTGGGACCAAAGGTACTATCTCACCATTCAAATGCAAAGCACCAGAAGTTTATTTATACCTTCTCCATGATTTGTTTCCCAGATTTAGCTTTCTACAAGCACTTCCTTCAGGAAACACACACTTTTCCTTTCTTGAAGCCCAATTTCCTGTAGGAGTGCCTCTTTAGGAAATGAACATCACAGCATCATTCCTGGATTTTATAGTCACAACTCCGAAGCAAAACACTCCTATGCACATAAACAAAACACCTCCCAAAACAAAATGAGGATGAAGCAGAGAAGGAAAGAAATTCTCTTCTTTTCCCAAATTGCCTCTCTCTCTCTTTTTTTTTTTTTTTTTTAATAAAGAGGATCTATTGCAGTAGTTTCATAGCTTATGCTGGGGTTTCAGATCTTCATTTATTCTTTTCAACTGCATGTCTTTTTTATTACAGCCACTTAAAAAAACTGGAGTATAATTGCTTTACAACAGTGCGCTAGTTTCTGCTGCACGACAGTGTGAGTCGGCTATATGTACACATACATGTGCTCCCTCTTGAGCCTCCCCGCCCCCACCCCCATTCCAACCCTCCAGGTCATCACAGAGCACCAAACTGAGCTCCCTGTGCTATACAGCCGGCTCGCACTAGCCGTCTAGTTTCCACATGGTGTTGTATAAATGTCAGTGCTGCTCTCTCAGTTCGGCCCACCCTCCCCTTCCCTTGCCCATATGCCCATTCTCTAGGTCTTCTTCTTTATTTCTGCCCTGGAAATAGGTTCACCTGTACCTTTTTTCTAGATTCTATATAAATGTGTTAATATATGATACCTTTCTCTTTCTGACTTACTTCACTGTATACTTATCATTTAAGGCAGATTTTTTTCTTTAGTGTGAGATAGATTCTGTAATCGGAGAAGGCAATGGCAACCCACTCCAGTATTCTCGCCTGGAAAATCCCATGGACGGAGGAGCCTGGAAGGCTGCAGTCCAGGGGGTTGCGAAGAGTTGGACACAACTGAGCGACTTCACTTTCACTTTTCACTTTCATGCATTGGAGAAGGAAATGGCAACCCACTCCAGTGTTCTTGCCTGGAGAATCCCAGGGACGGGGGAGCCTGGTGGGCTGCCATCTCTGGGGTTGCATAGAGTCGGACATGACTGAAGCAACGTAGCAGATTCTGTAATCTGAGTTAGTATTAGAGGTTTAAAGAAGCTCTACCTTGCGCAATTATAGAATACCTAGGGCCACTCCTGGGACAAATGCTAGTGTGTTCCAAGGTGAAGATGGACAATGAGGATGAGTAGTTTTATAGTTGTTAGAGTTGTGTGAAAACCCACTATCTTTCTAAGGATCTCTTTAAGGAATAGGACTTCTCATCTGACCCAAGTGAGGCTGTAAACACAAAAGGGAGATGAGGGGGCAGGAGGCTTACACAGCCTAGCTTTCTGAACACAAAGCTTTCATACAAAGCTATCTCATACAACCAATATTGTGGTTTCCTCCAAATTAAGCTTAGCAAGGTCCCAAGAGACAGCTGCCCCCTGGAGGTAGGCAGCTTTAGAGCAAGGCTAATTTTTTTGTAAGCCAGAGTAGTCTCTATTGCTTAGTCATGTCTGACTCTTTGTGACCCCATGGTCTGTAGCTCACAAGGCTCCTCTGTCAATGGAATTTTCCAGGCAAAAACACTGCAGTGGGTTGCCTTTTTCTACTCCAGGGGATCTTCCTGACCCAGGGATGGAACCCACATCTCTTGCATCTCTTGCATTTCCTGCATTAGAAGGCAGTTTCTTTACCACTGTGCCACCTGGAAATCTGCTGAATGGATACTGCTACTAACAGAAGAAGCTGCTGCCATGAGAACACCATCCAGGGAGGAAAGAACATGTTTCTGCTTTTAATTGCCACAGACTGAATGCTTATGTTCTTCCAGACTCATATGTCAAAACCTAATTCCCAAGGGAATGGTGTTTAAAGGTGGGGCATTTGGAAGATGATTAGCTCATGAAGGCAGAGCCCTTAGGAATGGGATTAGCGCCCTTATAAAAGAGGGCCTAGCGGGTTCCCTCTCCCCTTTTGCTTTTTGAGGACATGGTGAAACCATGGTAATCTATGAACCAAGAAGTGGATCCTCACCACACACTGAATCTCTTGGTACCTTGATCTTGGACTTCCTAGCTTCCAGAACTATGAGAAATAATTTCTGTTATTTATAAGATACCCAGTTCATATTTTTGTTACAGCAGCCTAAATGAACTAAGATATTGATCATCAACTTCAAACTCAAATCTTACATTACAATGACCATATTTCCCTCAATTCTAAGATTCTATTACATTGAACTTTTAAGAAGAAATAGGAAACACCATCATGATCGAAGACAATACTGATATATATATATATATATATATAAATATATGTCATAAATAAAGGAAATGTTATATTTTTAGAAATGATAATGATCACAAAAACACTAGACTTGTTGAGGCCCTCCTAGGCTATATATTTAAAGGCAATGAAAGAAAAAATAAACAAATAGGACTACATCAAACTAAAAAGCTTCTGCACGTAAACGGAACCATCAACAAAATGAAAAGGCAATCTATACAATGGGAGAAAATATTTGCAAATCGTGTATCTGATAAGAGGTTAACATCTAAAAGTATATAAAGAGCCCATACAACTCAAAAGCAAAACAGAATTTAATTAAAAGATAAGCACAAAATCTGAATAGATAATTTTTCAAAGAAGACATACAGATGGCCAACAGGTACTTGAAAAGAAGCTCAACATCACTAATCACCAGGAAAATGTAAATCAAAACCACAGCAAGATATCACTTCATACCTCTTAAAATAGCTATTAGCAAAAAGATAAGAAATAACAAGTGTTGGCAAGGATGTGTAGAAAAGGGAACCCTTGTACCCTGTTGGTGAGAATGTAAATTGGTGCAGCCACTATGGAAAACAGTATGAAAGTTCCTTAAAATTTTAGAAGAAGAACTACCATATGATCCAGCAATTTCATTTCTGGGCATTTTTCCAAAGAAAATTAAAACTAACTTGAAAAGATATGTGCACCCCCAAGTTTGTTGCAGCACTATTTACAATAGCCAAGACATGGAAACAACTTAACTGTCCATTGATAGATAAATGGATAAAGAAATTGTGGTATATATGTACAATGGAATACATGGAATACTGTGTTAATCACTCAGTTGTGTCTGACTCTTTGCAACCCCATGGACGGTAGCCTACCAGGCTCCTCTGTCCATGGAATTCTCCAGGCAAGAATACTGGAGTGGGTTGCCATTTCCTCCTCAAAGCAGCACGCCAGGCCTCTCTGTCCATCACCAACTCCCGGAGTTCACTCAGACTCACGTCCATCAAGTCAGTGATGCCATCCAGCCATCTCATCCTCAGTCGTCCCCTTCTCCTCCTGCCCCCAATCCCTCCCAGCATCAGAGTCTTTTCCAATGAGTCAACTCTTTGCATGAGGTGGCCAAAGTACTGGAGTTTCAGCTTTAGCATCATTCCTTCCAAAGAACACCCAGGACTGATCTCCTTCAGAATGGACTGGTTGGATCTCCTTGCAGTCCAAGGAACTCTCAAGAGTCTTCTCCAACACCACAGTTCAAAACCATCAATTCTTCGGCACTCAGCTTTGTTCACAGTCCAACTCTCACATCCTTACATGACCACTGGAAGAATCATAGCCTTGACTAGATGGACCTTTGTTGGCAAAGTAATATCACTGCTTTTGAATATGCTGTTTAGGTTGGTCATAACTTTTCTTCCAAGGAGTAAGGGTCTTTTAATTTCATGGCTACAGTCACCATCTGCAATGATTTTGGAGCCCCCCCAAAATAAAGCCTGACACTGTTTCCACTGTTTCCCCATCTATTTCCCATGAAGTGATGGGACCAGATGCCATGATCTTCGTTTTCTGAATGTTGAGCTTTAAGCCAACTTTTTCACTCTCCTCTCTCACTTTCATCAAGAGGCTTTTTAGTTCCTCTTCACTTTCTGCTATAAGGGTGGTGTCATCTGCATATCTGAGGTTATTGATATTTCTCCCAGCATTCTTGATTCCAGCTTGTGCTTCTTCCAGCCCAGCATTTCTCATGATGTACTCTGCATAGAAGTTAAATAAACAGGGTGACAATATACAGCCTTGACGTACTCCTTTTCCTATTTGGAACCAGTCTGTTGTTCCATGTCCAGTTCTAACTGTTGCTTCCTGACCTGCATATAGGTTTTTCAAGAGGCAGATCAGGTGGTCTGGTATTCCCATCTCTTTCAGAATTTTCCACAGTTTCTTGTGATCCACACAGTCAAAGGCTTTGGCATGGTCAGTAAAGCAGAAATAGATGTTTTTCTGGAACTGGAATATTATTTGGCTATAAAAAAGGAAATTCTGCCATTTGTGACAAAATGGGTGGACTTTGAGGACGCTATGCTAACTGTAAGAAGTCAGACAAGACAAATACCATAAGACCTCTCTTACGTGTGTAATCTTAAAAACCAAACAAAAACAAGCTCATAGGTATAGAGAACAGACTGGTGTTTGCTAGAGATGGTGGTGGGCTGGGAAGAATGGGTGAAGAGAGTCAAAAGTTATAAAGCAAATAAATCATGGGGATGTAATATACAGTATGGTGACTATAGCTAACTGTATTGCATATTTGGCAGTTGCTAAGAGAGTAAATCTTAAAAGCCTTTATCATAGTGAATGTTAGTCGCTCAGTCATGTCCGAATTTTGCATTCCCATGGACTATAGCCCGCCAGGCTCCTCTGTCCATGGGATTCTCCAGGCAAGAATACTGGAATGGGCTGCCATTACCTTCCCTAGGGGATCTTCCTGACCCAGAGATTGAAACTGAGTCTTCCACATTGCAGGCAGATTCTTTAGCATCTGAGCCACCAGGGCAGATGTTAACGAGACTTACGATGGTGATCATCTCACAATATATACAATTATCAAATCATTATGATGTATACCTAAAACTAACACAGTGTTTTATGTCATTTATATTCAATAAAAAGAGAATAAAATTAATTACATGTAAATAAATAAAATATATTGCCTCAATTAATCTTCATAAAAATTATAACCCTGAAGCAGAGACTATTTTTCTCATTTTACAGATGAGAAAGCTGAGGCTGAAGAAAAATTAAGGAAATTTTTAAAGTGATGAAACTTTGAGTTTTGTGACTCTTAACTCATGACCACTCCCTTCTGAGTTTCTGAGATGTGCTGCCCTGAAAAGGAGGTACCAGTAAGTGCAGCAGGGGGTCCCCGCCGTCCAGGCTTCCCCAAAGAGACTTACAGATAAATTCAAGGAAATAGAAGGCACTAATTTCACAGCAGTACAGTTAGGTGGTCCAAGACCCTGATGTAAGCTCTGTTATTTCCGATGGCATAAAAATCAAATCCCACTTCTGCCATGACCCAAATTTTAGGAGGTAAGGCAGCAAATTGGAAGAACAACCACCCTAACCTCTGAAAGATCTGGCGTTTGTCATCGTGCAGTACTAGAATGTAAGGGCGAAATTTCTAATTAGTGTCAAATGATGATTTGGTTAAAATAAATTGTTCTGAGAGAATTAGAAATTAGAAAATAGATTCCCTACTTCTCAATAACACCAAAATACATTCCAGATGAAGCAAAACACTTTGAATAAAAACAAAAGCGTAAAAAGCTTTGTGATGATGGAATAGTTTTGTATCTTGATTGCAGAGATTGCTACATGAATGTACATATGTGATAAATGGCATCGAATTATGCACACACACTGTTCCACTTCCTGATTGTGATAGTGAGCTATAATTATGTAAAATGTAACCATTAGGGGAAGCTGGATAAATGGTGCACAGGACTGCTCTATACTATTTTTGAAACTTCCTGTGAAACTAATTATCTCAAAATAAAAATTAAAAGTAAACATAAAAGAATAGAATAAGCTAAACTTGAGTAGCTAAACTTCACATGGGCAAGGATGAATTCATTTTGAATTCATAAATTTAACCATGTAAAAATTGGAAATTTCTGAATGTCCAAAAACTCAAACTTGAAAGGCAAATATTCAGATGTTTTCTCCATAACTGACAAATGAGGGTTTTAAAAGTATCAAGTTAATATTAATTAAACAGTGGCTAATAGTGTGGGCTTTGGTTAAAATCATTACTCTATCACTTGATAGATGTGTGACTTTAGGAAAGTTACCTTCACTGAACTTTAACTTCACCATTTGTGACATAGATATAATCCTAGTGCTATCCTCCATGAGATGTTGTTGAGGATTAAATGAATTAATACAATATAAAGTCCTCAGCAAAGTATCTGGAACACAGTAACACATGAAGTACTAGCTGATTTAGTTGTTGTTATAATGGTTACAATTCAAAACAAAAGAGAGAGAGAAAAAAAAAAGACAAATCCTTCTTTTAGATAAATCCTTCTTTCAAGCTCTCTGCTATTTAAGATCTGGCTGGGTAAACTCATTCTGAATAAGCCTGGAAGTATTGTCCTGATATAATGATATCTTCATGCTGAGTCAGACCTGGATATTTATCATGAGAGTTGATGATCTGTTAAGTGATCTGTCCCCTGTGGTTGCCTGAGAGCTGGAACCTTTTTCACTTCAGTGTGTCTTCTTGCGTGGTTATACATCCGCTTCTCTTCCAGTACTGTGCTTCTAGTCCACTGTAATTAAGTATCATAAGAGGATAATTGTAAGAGGCCCCTTATATCAATAGCCAGCGTTACCAACTCCATATTCGCAAACATTACCCCTGTTAACCCTCACAGTGTCCCTGTCAATAGATACTGCTATCACCATTTAGAGAAAAGATGGTACTCAGAGAAGTCACTGACTTGCCCAAGATCACACAGCCAGCTAGTAACACTTAATCTCAAAACCAGTTGTTCTTGGGAATTCCATGGTGGTCTGGTGGTTAGGATTCTGCACTTTAACTGCCAAGGGCCACAGTGCAATCCCTGGTGGGAGAACAAAGCCATGCAGCATGGCCAAAAATAAAACAAGCAAGTAAGCAAGCATAAACCGGTTCTTCTGCATCAAAAGCCTGAACGTTTCCAGAATTGATGGAAAACCCTCTAGTCCACTTTGTAAACACTGTATCTAAACAAAGATGATTCATAAAGATCTACAGGGCCCACATTTCTTCTAGCATAGGCTTTTAGACAACCTGTTGACTTATGATAGGTTTTACTTTTTTCTTCTTGATTCTTGTCAGTGCTCCAGAAAGCAGTACATGCTATACAGGTCTTGCCTGGACAAGTCAGCTGTTCCTATACTTGGGTCACACTCTATGTGGGAACACATGTTGTTTTCTATGCTCTTAAGAAGGCAATGGCACCCCACTCCAGCACTCTTGCCTGGAAAATCCCATGGACGGAGGAGCCTGGAAGGCTGCAGTCCAGGGGGTTGCGAAGAGTTGGACACAACTGAGCGACTTCACTTTCACTTTTCACTTTCATGCACTGGAGAAGGAAATGGCAATCCACTCCAGTTTCTTTCCTGGAGAATCCCAGGGACGGCGGAGCCTGGTGGGCTGCCGTCTATGGGGTCGTACAGAGTTGAACACGACTGAAGTGACTTAGCTGCTGAAGCAGCAGCAGCAGCAACAGCAGCAAGATGTTTTAGAGTTCTGTCTCCCCAGATAGACTGGAGGTTCAGAGAATACAGGGACCATGTGTTGACATTATCTGATACCCCCTCAAAACCATTAGTACCATCACCTATAACTTCAGATCACTGGCCCCCAAATCTGGAGCAATGCTTGAAAAAGACGGTCAATGTTTTGGTTTGAGAAGCTCCTGAGTATATGAACGACCACCTGGGATTATGATTATAGAAGTCTGAGTATCAGCTAGCCTGATATCAAGAAAGAGGAAGAATATTTGCTTTATTGCCAGCTCTTGGAGTCAAGAAGAAAAGTTTCATAAAATCACTCATTAGTGTGACCTTGAGCAAGTGAATAAACTTTACTGGGTCTCTTTTTCTATAACATAAAATGAATCTACCAATTTTCAGGAAATCTATAAAATGGTACTGCCATTCCTTCCAATCACCAAAGAAATTTGAGTATCTGTAGAAAGGGAGAAGAAGAGGGCTCAAAAAACACCTTCTGAGGGAATGCTATGGACCAATGGAGAACTTCACCTGTGCTGAGCTCTCCAGGGCAAAATTATTTGAAAAACCATTTCAACTGGACCCAGGAAACAACCATCAGTCATAGAGAAGACAGGCCAACACAGGTATACATATACATATCCTGTCTCTTTCTCTCTCCTGCTCCCTCCCTCTCCCCGCCACCACTCTCTCTCTCTCTCTCCCTCTCTCTCACACACACACATACACAGAGTATATATATTTCTCTTGTTATAAAACTTGAAGTGGATATCAGTTAGAGGCAGAAATACTTTCTGCTCTACATTCTACCAGTAAACAAGCCTTTTCCAAATGTAAATTTCTAAGCCCAGGTGAAACAAAGCCAGCTATTTGGAAACCATCAGCTACTTCCTCCCCAGTCCTGAGGAGCTGGGGGGATGTGAAAAGTGGCCATCTGCCAAATCAGCCATCTCTTACAGTAAACAAGGAATTGGTATGTCAACATATCTGATTCAGTGGACATAGTTTGAGCAAACCCTGGGAGATGGTGAAGGACAGGGAAGCCTGGCGTGCTGCAGTCTATGGGGTTGCAAAGGGTCGGACTCAACTGAGCAACAGTGTGAACAATAAAAGAAAGCAGGATTGGCCCCAGATAGCTAGACGCATATGAAAGAAATGGTTTCAGCAAGCTCAGACACTTGCATCTTCCCATATAGAAGATTGCTAAATCTCTTCATGTGAAATAGATTTAGTTTTCTCTTAATTAACAATAATCTTTTAATATTCAGATTACCTGCCCCTTGCTACAGACTTGTATATAGGCTGGTTCCTCCCCTACATTCTTGGAGTCACCTCTCTCGGGGTCACCTGAGATACTGTCTCCTGGCTCGAGTCCTAACACTGCCACCAAATAAAACCTACTCTCAACTTGTAGATTGTGTATATTTTTTGTTGTTGTTGTTGATACTTGGGATTAAAAAAGTGGGGACAGGAATGGTAGAATTGTTATGTGCACAGAACAGAACCAATCTTTAGTCAAAATCTTCTTGCACA
Organism: Cephalophus harveyi; assembly: GCA_006410635.1. Lineage (NCBI taxonomy): Eukaryota > Metazoa > Chordata > Mammalia > Artiodactyla > Bovidae > Cephalophus > Cephalophus harveyi. Next base: position 106,326 of record SJYT01078994.1, read on the forward strand.
GCATGTGGGTTGATTTAAGAGTAGCATGGTTTTTGACTGTAAAAGGATTCCATGTTTGGCTCTGGTTTATAGGTGAGTGCTCCACAGGATGAGAAAGCAGCCCAGAAAAATGCACTTCAGGGATCTTTCATCCAGCTGGAAATCCCTCACTGGCACTCACAGGGTATTAATAAGAACACCTTACCCCACAGTTCTCTCAATCCTGAAAGCATGGAGCAGACTCAATTTGATAAATTACTATGAAACTGAAAGTAGCTTTACAGTAGGTTGACCCTTAAAGTAGAAGGTTAAAGTGAGGTGGACTCAGTGCCTTTAAAATACACATAAATCTGCTGTACCAATACCACATGCTCCAGACAACACTGCTGCTCACACAGGTGAGGAAAAGGTAGATGAATGCCCAGCGACCAAGAAGCTGAGAAGGTAATTTGAGGCTCTTAGAGGTAATGAATAATGATTTCACTTGGTTTTCTTGACTTTGATGTTTTTACAGAAAAGGTTGCAGGAAAATGTATTTTCCCCTGGATTATTTTCCTTCTCTGAAACAGTGCCAAGTTTCTTTCACATTAGAAAAAAATATCTCAACAGAATGAAAGGTTAGAAATTTGATTTTAAATTTCTCCTAACTTCTTCTAACAGTCTGCCTGCCCATCCAGTACAGAGTAAGATGAAAAAGAGACCTATGTGGTCACTGACAAGTATCTCTTTATTGCCACCTAGGCAATCAGAAGAAGATCTGGTTGCCTTCACATTGCCCTGAGTCCTGCAGAGTCCCCAGGCTTTTGGAGGTGGTAATACTTTGGCCACCTGATGCGAAGAACTGACTCATTTGAAAAGGCCCTAATGCTGGGAAAGATTGAAAGTGGGAGGAGAAGGGGATGACAGAGGAGGAGATGGTTGGATGGCATCACCGACTCAATGGACATGAGTTTGAGTAAACTCTGGGAGTTGATGACGGACAGGAAGGCCTGGTGTGCTGCAGTCTATGGGGTCACAAAGCATCAGACAAGACTGAGCGACTGAACTGAACTGAACTGAGGTTATCTGGGGAGATTAGTCCTTGGTTGTGTTTATAGAAAGGGCTGAAGACAGAGAGAGTGGCATCCTGTGATAACGTAACCCAGGAGGATCTCATGATAATTTTTGCTTTTCTTCTGCATTTCTACTGCTTTACCTTGGCAAGCCTATGCCAGTTAATGGTCAGAACCATGGCCCAGAGGTACACAAGGGGCTCTGAGCCCGAGGCTGACTTTCTAGAACACATCTCTCACTAACTCAGGCTACACGTAAACTCTTCTACAAGTCAGTTTTCTCTGCTGCAAGGTAGGGGGACGCGCCCACTTAACTTTCTTCAGAGTAAGTAAGCTTCCTTATTCCACAGAGCTTCTCAGTGGAGATTTAACAAATCGAGGTGTCAGAGCATGTTACATGTTTAGAATTGTTCTAAAGCCTCACAACAGTTGAAAATAAACAGCCACTAAATGCAGTTTATGACATTAAACGTGTTAGAAAAGAAATCTGGAAATTCACCTTCTACCAATGCTGTAATGGCTGTGGACATTGAACAGTTCCCTTGATTGCTATGTATTTCTCTATTTCCCTAAATAAATTCTGTAATTTTTCGAGACGATCATCAAAAACAGCAGGTAGCAGCTCCTCTCAGAAAAGTGCAGTGTTAGGCTTCAGAGCAGCCTACCTGCCCGGCTGAAGCAGCTTGCACCCTCGGGCTGCCCAGCACTGTGCACAGTCGCCCACACCTCTGAACCCTGGAGTGAGCAGTGGGTGAGCTCAGCTTTTAGAAGTGGCTGGAGTCGTTGAGACAGGGGTGCTCTGTCACACTTACTTCCTAGGACAAATTCAGCCAAAGCCACATTAAAAGGTGGTTGTTTAATGTTGGCAGGACTTTTCAGGAGGTATCAAATGAGGGTGTGTGGGCAGGGGAGTGGGCAACTGTGTCACAAAAGTGAAGAAGCCAAACGAATGTTTCCTGTCCTTATATTAAAAAAAAAAAAAAAAAATCTCCAAGGGAAGCAGAATCTGGTCTCAGAAGCCTGGGGCTTTCCTGAAGAAACTATAAAAGAAAAGAATGATAAAAACAACCATGCTTTTAGCAGGACTGCTACCAATCAAAGAAGAGGAAGAGGTTTCCTCAAAATCCCAACCCTTACTTATAATTTTCAGACTGGGTCTGCTACTGGAAGCTCTTTAGAAGGAATGTGAGGTTTGGTTTGGTATCTGGGATGCTTCTTTTCCTTAATAAGTGACTAGAGTGATATCTGGTCTTAGGCTCCCACTACAGATCCATTTAAGAAGCTCTATAAGAATCAATGACTTCTTTTTGCATCACATACCTATTAGAGATTCTAACTAAATGTCCTGCCTGCTCAGCAAGTCTCCCTTGCTGTCTGAATTGAGGAAAAGGTGACTTTCCTGCCAGTCCAGTGGTTAAGATTCTTCACATTCAATGCAGGGGGTATGAGTCCAGTCCCTGTCGGGGAACTAAGATCCCACATGTCACATGGTCAAAAAAGGGAAGCATTGAGGAAAAGAACTGATTCAAACAGGGGCTATAACTTAGACATAAAACCATAAATATAGGCAACAAATACATTTCTTTCATTTGATTTCTAGGACCAGGGGAAGTCCTGGAGCATTTCCTCTGAGATCTGCCCATTTTCAGTCACAACAAAAATATGAATAATTGACTTGTAGCAGAACAACTGGAAAACTGTCCAGAATACTCAGAGTGATCTGCTTATTTCCATCAACATTGCAACTTACTCAAACACTAGTTTGTTGAGAAGGTTTCCTAGATTCAATGCTTAGTTTCCCATTTTAAGATCACTTAACTCCTACAAGATTCCATTCAAGTAAGGCTGGAAAAAACCCACTGGTTAAGAAAAAGTCAAATTTTCTTGAATGCTTTAAAAGCCTCCAGCCCTCGGATGGGACTGGATACGTGAGTGCAGTCCCACTTAGCTAATATACGTACACTGTGTAAGTTAAAATGCAGTGTGAAAGACAATCTTTCAAGAGGTTCCAAGCACCTTCAGAATCCCAGGAATTGTATTTGACTCACAGAATTTAGAATCATCCACCCACAGTGTCACCTTCTTCCTCGTCCTTATTCTACCCTTCCCTGTGAATCAAGAGACACATGCAGCTGCCTACAGCAATCACAAAGATTTTTCTAATAAAGCAAATCCCAGCAAAAAAGAAAGAAAAACACTCAGGAAGGCTCTCAGAATTTAGTGGTTCATGGGATAAATCAAATAGCCTGGGTTCCAATTCTGATTCTGCTAAACAATGAAGAGCATGTAGTTCGGTTAAATTCGATCCAGTTGCTCAGTTGTGTCTGACTCTTTGTGACCCCATGGACTCCAGCACACCAGGCCTCCCTGTCCATCACCAACTCCTAATGTTTACTTAAACTCATATCCATTGAGTCAGTGATGCCATCCAACCATCTCATCCTCTTTCGTTCCCTTTTCCTCCCACCTTCAATCTTTCCCAGCATCAGGGTCTTTTCAAATGAGTCAGGTCTTTGCATCAAGAAGAGCTTGTAAGCACTCAATATATTGATATTTTCAGTTCTATAAGATTAAGCGACATATTTGGATTTCATAACAAACCTCTGAGTGAGAAGGGAAGTCTTTGTCATCCCTATCTGAGAGACGAGCAAGCCACCTCTGGGGCTACCTCTGGATAGCAAGCCACCTCTGGATAACTTACCTAAGGTCCTTTTTCTAGATAGGCAGAGCTATTTTCACACACAGCCTTCTTGTTTGGTGTCCTTCCTGTGTGACCTGAGCTCCCTGTCTCCCCAGGTTACTGTTTTTCTCACCAGCACACACAAACCTACTCACTCACCCTCCGCCCGCAGAAGCTGGTCTCACCACACCATGCACTGTCTTCTCAGGTATCTGTGTACTTACCTTGTGTTGTTAAAGGTTGGACAAGGGGCCTGTGAGGCCCATCTTTGATGGTCAGAAGCTATGGTACCACATTTTGTACGTAGCAATGTGCTCCATAAATATTTGACAAATTGAACCAAATTTAACCAATCTGATAAACCTTCAAAAGAAGTAAATTTTGTGTATTCCCTATCCAGTAACCTCTTGCTTTCAACCTTGACTCATGTCTATCAAAACCTACTCTCAGATCTTTTCAACACATAAAAATACTGTATGATTGAGAAATTAAAATGCTGTACATCATGTAGACAATAAACTTGAATCTAAATGGACGTGGCTCTCTTAACTTCAGGCATAGGCTGAAAGCCTGGGATGACTTGAGAGTATCAAGCCAAAAATCACATTGAGAATACAGTGGCACTTTAGCCTGTCCCTAAATCAGGCATCTACAGTCACCCACCTTGGTTTTTTTTTTCATCTGTTAGTTGAAAAATATGAGTCATAAACTGTTGGAAGCATTTTTAACTCACCAATTATCTGGATAGTAAAATGTAATGTTTCAACCCTAACTGAATGCTAAGGCTGATCTTAGCCATCAATTAGATAAAGCTGACTTTGAAATCAAAGTAAAAGTCCAAGCGACAAAGGGCTATTTAAGAGTTGATACCCTGAAATGCTTAACTTAAAGCATCTGTGAATGTTCCACGCAAATCACAGGGTGTAATTGCTTCTTCCTCTTTGATGTGGACCATGTGAGCAGGCCTAGCCCGGAAGGAGGCAGCATCCTCAGCTCCTCCCTAGTCCTGAACTTGGACAGTTAGAGATGGGCATGCCAAGGCATCTGTATTCCATCTCAGAAGATTCCCAAGGCTTGGATCAAGGCAAGCGCAGCCTCTAGCCTCAGCCTTTTCAGCTTACACTTTGAGTTGATCTCTTCTGCTCTTTGATCTGTTCACTTCCTCTTGCCTCCTTTTCTCTGGCCTCCTCTAACAGTTTCGGTTCTGGCCTTCTGAACCTGCAGCTCTCACCTGATAGGACTACCTTTCCCCCAGAGGCTGCTGAGCACAGGAACCCCGGCCACAGCCATGCTGACTGCTGGCAGGCTTCTCACATCTCTCTCTCCATCTCAGAATGTGCTCAGACCCACCTTGCCTCCAATACCCACCCCAGTAACTCCCACTCCTTCAAAACTCAGTTCACACAACCTGGAAGCTTTTACTGAGTCTTCCAGGCTAAGCTGGAATCTCTTCCTCTCCATTTTCCAGTAATTCTGGACAGGCACCAAGCACAGCATTTATGAAACAGACTAGTACTTCCTTCAAATTTCTCTACCTTGTGTTCTCAGAAATACTGAAAGTGTCAGACATATTGCAAGAACCAAAGCAAAAACTCATTGGCTGACTCATCAAATGAACTGACAGCAACAAGGTGCACTCACAGCCACCACCTGGGACCACTGATAAGAAATGGCTGAAAGTTCTTTGAGATATTCCTGTTCCTCAGTGACTAACACAGTGTCTGGTGCACAGTATCTGTTAGTTAAATGAAACTGAACCACATAATTCTCGCCTTGACCAATCTTTATTCATTTGACCATCATTATTGATCATACGCTGACAAAGGTCCATCTAGTCAAAGCTATAGTTTTTCCAGTAGTCATGTACAGATGTGAGAGTTGGACCATTAAGAAGGCTGAGCACTGAAGAATTGATGCTTTCAAACTGTGGTGCTGGAGAAGACTCTTGGCGTCCCTTGGACAGCAAGGAGATCAAACCAGTCAATCCTAAAGAAAATCAACCCTGAGTATTCATTGGAAGGACTGATGCTGGAACTGAAGCTCCAATACTTTGGCCACCTGATGTGAAGGGCTGACTCACTGGAAAAGACCCCAGTGCTGGGAAACATTGAGGGCAGGAGGAAAAAGGGGTGAGAGGATGAGATGGTTGGATGGCATCACCAAATCAATGTACATGAGTTTGAGCAAGCTCTGGGAGATAGTGAAGGACAGGGAAGCCTGGCATGCTGCAGTCCATGGGGTCACAAAGAGTTGGACATGATTTAGTGACTGAACAACAAGAGCTGATCATTTACTACCTACCTGCTAGGCACTATGGAAGCGACAGCCAGGTAAGCCAAGGTTCTAGAGGAATAATAGATTCATAAACAGAGAAGTTATAGAGTTCGAAATGAAATGCAAGTGCTCTTTGTAGGGGAAATAAAGGAAGATTTAGCTCCAGAAATGAGTTTTGAAGCAGATCTTAAAGGATGAGTTCATAAATATACATTTTTCTGTGCCTCTTGGCTGTGCATGTGTGTGTCTGAGTGTATATATTTTGAATATCTGCTACTATCCACAAAGTACCCTGGTATGAATATTTATGCAAATGTTAATTACACACTATAATCTGAAACTCCCTTTCATTATTTTCCGCCAACACAGTGTCCTTCAGCATGTCTAACATTTTAGCTGTTCTTGGGATGACAGTTGTTTTACATTTCACAGACCCTGGTTCACTATCCCTGATCTGATTCCTCTCATGAGCCCTGTTAATCTCTCATGTTTATTATCATTTTTTCAGCTGCAGTCGTTGTAGACAGTAGTGTTTTCTCCCATTGTAATAAATATTCACCTATTTACAAAGTATGAAGAAAATGAAGCGTTAATGTTGTCAGGAGCAAATGAAACATGACATTAGATTGATTAGCATTCTCACACCCTCTTAGAGGCTCAACTGCTTCAGAGAAGAGGTTAAAACACGGAGTTTGGAGGTTCTGATAAAGACTACAGAATGGAAAGAAAAATAAGAGCTATTAATTGGCTCTGTATGTCATTTCTACTTCACAATAGCCCATGGGTAAGAAGCCTCCCCACATTAATTTATCCTTTAGAGACTGGGATGGTCCACTTACCCCAAAGATAAGATATAGTCTGAGCAGGGGTAACCTGAGTCTTCCTAGGAAATGAGGGGTTGCCTGCAGTGGGGCCCCCTAGTTTGGACTCAGACCCATACCTCTGACTTCAGACCTTCACTCAAAGGTACCTACTGGCTCAGAGACTATGATGACACAAGTGTAAGTTTCTGTTTCTGTGATTCCCATCTGATGGTATGTGATGATTAATGCAGAATGCATTTATGAGTACTTTGAAATATTGCAGTGACGTGGATGAACCTAGAGTCCATTATACAGAGTAAAGTAAGCCAGAAAGAAAAAAGCTAATATTATATATTAACACATATATGTGGAATCTAGAAAAATGGTATAGATGAACCTATTTGCAGGGCAGAAATAGAGACACAGGCATAGAAAATGGACATGTACACGGTGAGGGAAGGGGAGGGTGGGACAAATTGAGAGAGTAGCATTGATATATACACACTGCTGCTGCTGCTGCTAAGTCACTTCAGTCATGTTTGACTCTGTGCGACCCCATAGACGGCAGCCAACCAGGCTTCCCCGTCTCTGGGATTCTCCAGGCAAGAACACTGGAGTGGGTTGTCATTTTCTTCTCCAATGCATGAAAAGTGAAAAGTGAAAGTGAAGACGCTCAGTCATGTCCAACTCTTAGTGACCCCATGGACTGCAGCCTACCAGGCTCCTCCATCCATGGGATTTTCCAGGCAAGAGTACTGGAGTGGGTTGCCATTGCCTTCTCCGGATATATATATACATATATATATACACTACCATGTGGAAAATAGATAACTAGTGAGAATCTGCCATATAACACAGGAAGTTTGGTTCTCTGTGATAACCTAGAGGGCGGGATGGGGTGTGTGTGGGAGGGAGGCCTAAGAAGGAGGGTATATATGTATATATACAGCCGATCCATGCTGTTATACAGCAGAAACTAACACAACATGGTAAAGCAATTACACTCCAATTAAAAAAATTGAGTTTTTTTAAAAAGAGTGTTTTGAAATATTAACAGATATTTGTTGAATGTGGTACATGCAGGTGTGCACACACAGTGTACTAAGTAAAAATGCATTAGACATATGATATTATATGGAAAAAAAAATAATATTGTTTGATGGAATAGCAGTAGAATAGAGTAGTAGATAAATATTTTGTACCCAGAAAAGATCTGTAGTCCTAAATCTGCCACTTACTAGCTAGGTGAGCTTGGGAAACCTACTCAGCCTCTCCAGGCCTTAGTTTCATCAGTTCCTTAATGCAGTGCTTGTTGTTGTTGTTCAGTCACTAAGTCATATCTGACTCTTTGAGACCCCATGGACTGCAGCATGCTAGGCTTCCCTGTCCTTCATTGTCTCCCAGAGATTGCTAAAATTCATGTCCATTGAGTCAGTGATGCTATCTAACCATCTCTGGGGGCAATTCTGTGGGGGTCATTTGAGGACAAATGGCAACTTCAACCCTCTTCAGTAATACCTTGTAAGGACTCATCTTAAGATCAATGTTGATCATAATTTTTCCTGAAACCAAGACTTAGATCATAAAACACAAAGGTCATCAACATGACCAGGTGACTCACTAGTGCTGAACTATCTAACCCCCCAAAATTTCTCTAGGCATATAGTCCAGATTCTTCCTGCTATTTCTTGAGATAAGGTGTTAATTTTATCTTGGAAAGTGCAGCACCATTTCCCCCACAGTGATATCTTCTAAAGAGAAGAAATCTTGTCATTGATGCCAAGAATTGTTTTATGTATTCTTTGGTTTGTTTGTTTAACAAGACCAAAGAGAAGAAATTCACATCTTTCTCACTGACTTAACCAAGGGCAAGGTTCTAGTTAGAGACCAGCAAGAACAATGTGGAAATTGTTCACTTACAATGTGAATCATTTTCAGACAATTCCCAGAAAATCTGGGATAAGTTAGGTGAAAAAGAGATAGATGACAGTATGTGGACAACTTTATTTATGAATGTTAATAAAATTTCTATTGCAAAGGAAATACTAGAGACAAAACTGAAAAGCCCTACATTGAGAATGAAGCTTATTCCAGCCTGACTCTGAGACGCAAGCAAGCCAAAGACCGATTCATTAAGTGCCAAGCTCAAAAGAGGGATGGCAGGCTAGAGCCAGAGCTGGAGAAGTTCCCCTCCTCAGGGTTTTGCCAAGAGACTGATCGCACACTTTGCAAGCCATGATAGATATGTCAGAGCAGCCCTGACACCCTCACGAACTTTCCCCACGTCAGCTCTTTATAGCATGGAAACAAGTTGGTAGGTTTTGGACGAAAGGCAATCTTCCTCATTTACACTCAAGGTCTCTGACAGAAACTTTCAAAATGAAAAAAAAAAAAAAATGCACTGGTCATAGCAAACACAGCAAGAATACACGGAAGAACTGTACAAAAAAGATCTTCACAACCCAGATAATCATGATGATGTGATCACTAGTCTAGAGCCAGACATCTGTCTCTTATACACATCTAGATGTGTATAAGAGACAGGGGATGGAACCCAGAACACCTCTTTTGGAAGGCCAACTCTCAACCACTAGCCCACCAGGAAGTCTCTAGCTAGCTAAAATTTATTCCAAGATTATATCTTCTAGTAAATGTCCCCAAATGCTCTACCCTCCCTGATAACCAATGAATATGACCACTAAAGTCCAAAAGTCTATGTTCAAATCCAAGCTCTGATACTTGTGCAACTTTGGGAAACTCATTTCACCTCTCAAATGGTGTTCATTATGATAGCTCCCTAACATGGTCATGATTTTAAAAAATTAAATGGCAGAATGAGTGTCAAGCATTTTGAAAAAGCAACACCTGATATATTTCAAGAGTTACATCAATTCTAGTCCTCATTATCTAATTTCATCTTCACATAGACCTCATGAGTACTATCCATCACTCTCATCTGACAGATGAGGAAGGTGAGGATTTGATAAGTAAATTAAGCTGCTCAAGATCACATAGCTCATAAGTGGTAGAGTCAGTTCTTGAAAACTTTCTCCCAAAGCTGAAGCTCATAAGCATTCACTGTATAATGTATTTGGGAAAACAAATGTGAAGAAAAGGGTTGGTCTTCCCTACTAAAGGAAATAATATTAGCTAGAGATTGGGAAAAGAGTACGTCAAGGCTGTAAATCGGGAAAGGAGTACATCAAGGCTGTATATGGTCACCTTGCTTATTAAACTTTTATGTAGAGTACATCATGCGAAATGCCAGGCTGGATGAAGCACAAGCTGGAATCAAGTTTGCCGGGAGAAATATCAATAACTTCAGATATGCAGATGATACCACCCTTATGTCAGAAATCAAAGAAGAACTAAAGAGCCTCTTGATGAAAATGGCAAAAGAGAGTGAAAAAGTTGGCTTAAAACTCAACATTAAGAAAACTAAGATCATGGCATCTGGTCCCATCACTTCATGGCAAATATATGGGGAAACAATGGAAACAGTGAGAGACTTTATTTTGGGGGGCTCCAAAATTACTGCAGATGGTGACTGCAGCTATGAAATTAAAGACACTTGCTTCTTGGAAGAAAAGCTATGACCAACCTTCAGTTCACTCGCTCAGTGGTGTCCAACTCTTTGCAACCCCATGAATTGCAGTATGCCAGGCCTTCCTGTCCATCACCAACCCTGGAGTTCACTCAGACTCACGTCCATCGAGTCGGTGATGCCATCCAGCCATCTCATCCTCTGTCTTCCCCTTCTCCTCCTGATCTCAATCCCTCCCAGCATCAGAGTCTTTTCCAATGAGTCAACTCTTCGCATGAGGTGGCCAAAGTATTGGAGTTTCATCTTTAGCATCAGTCCTTCCAAAGAACACCCAGGACTGATCTCCTTTAGAATGGACTTGTTGGATCTCCTTGCAGTCCAAGGGACTCTCAAGAGTCTTCTCCAACACCACAGTTCAAAAGCATCAATAATTCAGTGCTCAGATTTCTTCACAGTCCAACTCTCACATCCATACATGATCACAGGAAAAACCATAGCCTTGACTAGACAGACCTTTGTTGGCAAAGTAATGTCTCTGCTTTTGAATATGCTATCTAGGTTGGTCATAACTTTTCTTCCAAGGAGTAAGCATCTTTTAATTTCATGGCTGCAATCACCATCTGCAGTGATTTTGGAGCCCCCCAAAATAAAGCCTGACACTGTTTCCACTGTTTCCCCATCTATTTGCCATGAAGTGATGGGACCGGATGCCATGATCTTTGTTTTCTGAATGTTGAGCTTTAAGCCAACTTTTTCACTCTCCTCTTACACTTTCATCAAGAGACTTTTTAGTTCCTCTTAACTTTCTGCCATAAGCGTGGTGTCAGCTGCATATCTGAGGTTATTGATATAGAGGTCTGACAGAATGTGGTCCACTGGAGAAGGGAATGGCAAACCACTTCAGTATTCTTGCCTTGAGAACCCCATGATGCCAGGAGAAATATCAATCAATGACCAATCTAGACAGCATATTAAAAAGCAGAGACATTACTTTACCAACAAAGGTCTGTCTAGTCAAAGCTATGCTTTTTCCAGTAGTCATGTATGGATTTGAGAGTTGCACTATAAAGGAAGTTGAACACTGAAGAATTGATGCTTTTGAACTGTGGTGCTGGAGAAGACTCTTGAGAATCCCTTGGACTGTAAGGAGATCCAACCTGTCCATCCTAAAGGAAATCTGTCCTGAATATACATTGGAAGGACTGATGCTGCAGTGGAAACTCCAATATTCTGGGCACCTGATGCAAAGAACTGACTCATTGGAAAAGACCCTGATGCTGGGAAAGATCGAAGGTGGGAGGAGAAGGGGACGACATAGGATGAGATGGTTGGATGTCATCACCAACTCGATGCACATGAATTTGAGTAGGCTCCAGGAGTTGGTGATGGACAGGGAAGCCTGGCATGCTACAGTGCATGGGGTCACAAAGAGTCAGACACAACTAAGCGACTGAACTGAACTGAACTGAAGGTAGAGATTAGGATCGTTCTTAGTTCAGGAAGGAGCTTTCCGTAATCCTCCAGGAGTATCTACACCTTTCCTCTCTCCAAAGCCCTAAGAAGAGTGAAAAGGTGTGCTTATAAGGATGAACCAACTCAAAACTCCTTTTCCCTCAGTTTAACCAGGTTATTTCTTAACACTTAGCACATAGCATGAATATCTGAACACAATTCTCCTCCTCTTCCCCAACAAACATCCCTCACCACAATTAAGTCTGTTGTTGGTAGAATTCTGCCAACTGAGTCAATTTTGGCTGACTTCTGGGTGAAGGCCACAAGACCTACCAGGCTCTAGCAGAAATTTTTTAAAAAAAAATTCTTAACCATGGGACCATCAGAAAAGCCCCGCTCTAGCAGAATTTTTAAATGAAGGTTTGTGTTGGTGAGTGAATTCTGTTTGTACCTGCCCTCCTTCTGGAACCCTCTCTCCTATACCACTCTCCCTTCCCCACCTCCACTCTCTGCCCTGACACCATCCCCAATACGGCTCTGTGAGTTTTTCTTGGGTTAAGGGAAATGTCCATTGTGGTGGCACATTCACACCAGTAACAAACTGTTCAGCTCCATATCTCTCATCCAGTTTCCCCTCAGTGAAGGCTTCCATTCTCAGCACACATTAAAAGAGACTTTGTTCATTTTCAGAGACTGCATCATGGAAGTTCATAAATCAGGAGCTTCAAGTTTTCAAATATTTTGCTTTTGCAGTTCTTACTTCCTAGACCTGAAATACCATCTTTTTACTACTGCATCCTCCACCTATTCGCCTTCTTAACCTGGCAAGCTTCTACCCCTGCTCGAGGAGGAAAACAAATGTTGTGCCTTCACTGTAGTTTTCCTAGACCACATGATCATCTGTGTCAACTGCTAGGAAAATTGCTACCTTCTTCGTGTTCTTCAATTTCTCTTAATTCTGTAGCCATTTAACACATCATTTCATAACCTTCCAATGTTTAGCACCTCGTGTAGTCTTGAGATAGACATTCAAGAGGGTTTATTGAAAAAGACCATCAAAGTGTGACTAAGGTAGACTGAGGCAGAGTGGTATAGTGGAAACAGTATAATTTTTGACACCAGAGAGGCATAGGTTCTCCCATTTCCTGGCTATATAATGGCAAGACAACTATGAATCTCTGTTTTTTCATCTATGAAACAGAGTATTGTTTTGAGAATTAAAAAAGAAAAGGATATAAGCATTTTTGCTGCATGGCGCACACTTAAGTTTTTGTGTCTCTCTTGACTTTTACACACATTTTCTTCTTTTCATATTCCTACTCCCATTCCCTGACCTACACCATTTCTTCATAGAAAAGGGAAATGTGGTTGTTGAAAGTTTGGAGAAAGGGGAATTATAATACATATTATAGAAGAGTCCCTCTAAGCAGAGTCTAAAAGATGGAAAGATCCATTTGACATGGATACCATACCACAAGCCTGGTATCTTAGGATGGCCCTAGTATGAAGATGAATGTAGTATTCTTAAGCCAATGGACTTTAATGATTTCTGGCCCCACTGACAAAATCAAAGTCATCATCATTATGGAGTAGACATAGCAAGATATCTTGGTTTGGCACTCCATTGAATGTTTAATGCATCCAACATGGTTTTTCTGACTCCACATTCACCAGAAATCTGGACCTGCCTTCTGGGGAGAATTATGGATCATGCTGACCTTGACTCTTTCCAGACCCCATGTGGCTATGATATTTCACAATCAGAAAATAGCATGGCTTCTGATTATGATATGGCTGTGAGGAGGAAACCTCTGGTCCTATGTCAATCCTAGAGACCAAAAAAAAAAGTCTTTCACATAAATTAATCACTTTTCTGGAATCTACCACAGTCTCACACACAATGTATCTTAGCATGAATCAATACTGATTGACCTTAAACACAAAAATGACTTCTTGCATGTTCAAGGAGAGTACAGATCACTCTAGGACTTCATTAAGCTTTGTTTTATTTCCCCTGTTCCTATGAACTCCATCTGTATTCTCTGACATCCTTAGTTCTCCAACAGTAGACAGCCTGAAACTCTGTTTTTCCCAGATCATCATATTCTGCCCTCAAGAAGAAAAGTCGGAGAGCCAAATTCAAAAGACCCAAGTATATTTGGTCTTTATGGACTCTGCCATTGAGGAAGAAACAGACCTTGTCAGTGACTTTAGTCATAATTTTTAGGTCCTCCTAAAGATTCCAGCTAAAATGTTTATATGAATGAATCTCTCTTACTAGTTCATTAATGTGACTTATGCAAGACCTATGAAAATGTAGCTTTTCCACAATTAATATATAAAACCTAGTGACCATTAGGATAAGTCACACTTAAGAAAGATAATATTTGATTTACAGAGGATATATAAAGGTGACTGAGTAGAAAGTCTAAAACATTTCCTTGTTCTAAACCCTTTTTTGAACAGAAGTCAACTCATGTCACCAAAATGTTCTTGTTCATACACATAATGATACTGTAAATACAAGTTTTAAAAAGAGCTTTAAGGCAATAGTCGCAGACAACCAAGTTGTAACCATTATGTTTACCATGTTGGGCTAAGTCCCAAGCTCCACATGTTTTTTGCATTTTTTTTTGACTTAACAATAAAAGTTCAAATATGAAGCTTTTGTTGCTATTCCAAATGCATAAGAGAACAAATTCATTTACCTAAACATGAGTTTGAAACTCTTTGGAGTATGGTGCCCATATGCACCAATCCTTAGAAAATAAAAAGCCAAATATTAATTTCCCTTTCTGTTGGAACATTTGAGGTTTCTGACATGAGAAACTGATCCTATTAAGTGGTAATTTACAGTGGCTACTTATTACCTAAATGTGGAAAATCCATGGGGTAAATCATGGGAATTAAGGAAGAGAATACCCAAAGTAAAATAATATGCACAGCTAATCCTCATCATTCATTCTTTACCATTCTCCCCCATCCAATTCCCCACCTACTTCTTCACCTTCCAATCTATCCATCCAACTTCCCAACTACTCAATTAAATGAGAAATGCCCAGTGAAGTTTGCCACAAGAATCTGAGTTGCACAAACAGACTCCTATTTGTAAGAAATGAGCTGTCTGCCAAGATCTCACCTCATTCATACCAGGATTCAAAGAAAGATCCCTGCCTTTGCTATATGATGCCCTTCACATGGTGAGAAGGAAGGAGCTATGGATCAAGGGAAATGTTTGTCTTTATGAAAGTCAGCAGGTCAATAGCAGAAAGGCTCCATCTGAAATCTGAGAAGATAGCTATTCCACTTAAATTTGTTAAAGTATCTCATTAGGTAATCACTCATAATAATATTCTTTATCCTTTGAGAGTTACATTCTAAACAAACTATGCTGCTCTCTCATTGCTTGGAAATATATGATTTTTTAAAAATTCAAATGTAAAAAATAAAATACTGCCTTCCTATTATTTTCATTTTCCCCAGAACTTGGGGACTCATCAGTTGGCATTAATTGGATAGTTCAATCTTCTCTAGAACAAATGAGATGTCTGTTCCAACACAGGCTTCTTTTTAATTATTTAATAGGCTTAAAATGAGTAAACATAGATGGAAAAATGCAGAGCAGTAGAAATTGGAACAAATATTGATCTGTGGCTTTCTGAACAAGTCTTGCCTATGATAAGTTTTCAAAGAAATACCAAATTGAATCTTTCAGTTCAGTTCAGTTCAGTCGCTCAGTCGTGTCCGACTCTTTGCGACCCCATGAATCGCAGCACGCCAGGCCTCCCTGTTCATCACCATCTCTCGGAGTTCACTCAGACTCACATCCATTGAGTCAGTGATGCCATCCAGCCATCTCATCCTCGGTCGTCCCCTTCTCCTCCTGCCCCCAATCCCTCCCAGCATCAGAGTCTTTTCCAATGAGTCAACTCTTCGCATGAGGTGGCCAAAGTACTGGAGTTTCAGCTTTAATCTGCATATCTGAGGTTATTGATATTTCTCCCGGCAATCTTGATTCCAGCTTGTGTTTCTTCCAGTCCAGCGTTTCTCATGATGTACTCTGCATATAAGTTAAATAAGCAGGGTGACAATATACAGCCTTGACGCACTCCTTTTCCTATTTGGAACCAGTCTGTTGTTCCATGTCCAGTCCTAACTGTTGCTTCCTGACCTGCATACAGATTTCTCAAGAGGCAGGTTAGGTGGTCTGGTATTCCCATCTCTTTCAGAATTTTCCACAGTTTATTGTGATCCACACAGTCAAAGGCTTTGGCATAGTCGATAAAGCAGAAGTAGACCTTATGGAATTATGTAAGTTTCTTCCTTTTCTTTATTCATTTGGCAAACTATGCACTCAGGCCTAACAGTCCTATAAGCTAGCCTTTAAATAAATCTATTTCATTTCAGAATTTCATAGTGAAACTTCAGAATGTTTACTCTCTCCAAAGTTTCTTTAAAATATTAATAGAGAATTAAAATACTTAATCTCATCCACAAATATGCTATTTTATTTATATCTTATAGATTATTATACAATATAATATATACTATATATGTTAATTATTTATATAAAAATTGTTTTTAACTCAAAAATAATAAAATTTCTTTATAGAAGATTTGGAAAATACATAAAGTTTTTAAAAAAGAGGAAAAATTACTCATAATCTCTTTCCCAATAACAGAGTGTTAACATTTGAGTATATTTCCTTACACACTTTTGTTTTGCATATTGATTTTACTATAATTGTGGTCAAAATGCTAGCAATTTTGTATCTTACTATCTCTTCTTAAATATTGTATAATTTAGTAGTTTGATAATTATCTATTTTTTAATACAATTTCTGGGGGAGTTGGGAGCTATTTAAATTTTTTTATTATTAATGATATCTTGGAGACAAAAATAATTTCATGACAAATAAAAGCACCGTAGCAACTATTCTAGTGATTGGGAACAATATCTGTTTTTTTATTTATTGGGACAAATCAGAACTCAGAAGTAAAATGGTCAGTAGGCCTTAGAGCATTTCACTTTAGATCTCTGACCACAGAAACAAGCAAATCCAGTTAAAATTTTGGTTCAAAAAAAAAAGACTAAAGTAACTTGCCCAATGTCACAAGCTACAAGGTTGTAAGGCCAGTTTCACAAATTTTCAATTCAGATCCAAGGCCCAAACTTCTAAATCTCTACAACATACTGTCGCAAAATGAAAGTAAAGACAAAATCAAGCAAAAAAGAAAACAGGGAAACAATGGAAACAGGAAACAAAGGAGCAGAAGAAGAAGTGTAAATCAACTATAACATATTTACTCAATTTACTCATTGCATCCATTAGAAAAACAAAATAAAACAAAACAAAACCCCCAAAAAACATGTGCTCTCTTATTCAATGAAGAAGAAAATCTGGGATCAATAGATTCAGTTGATGAGTTATAAAAATGAATTGTAAAGCTAAAAGACAAAGGTGGAAAGCAGGAGGGGAAGCTAAAACAATCTATCTAGAAAAGAAGATGATGAAATTATCAAAGAAATACTATAACAAAGCTTCTAAATTGAATTAGTTCATGAATATTCAACTAGCATAATGAATGATAAAGTATCACTAACAAGACAACCTACTGAACAAGAGAAAATAGTTGCAAATGATACAATTCAGTTCAGTTCAGTTCTCTCGCTCAGTCATGTCCGACTCTTTGCGACCCCATGAACTGCACTACGCCAGGCCTCCCTATTCATCACCAACTCCCAGAGTTCACCCAAACTCATGTGCATGGAGTCAGTGATGCCATCCAGCCATCTCATCCTCCGTTGTCCCCTTCTCCTCCTGCCCCCAATCCCTCTTAGCATCAGAGTCTTTTCCAATGCGTCAACTCTTCGCATTAGTGGCCAAAGTATTGGAGTTTCAGCTTTAGCATCAGTCCTTCCAAAGAACACCCAGGACCGATCTCCTTTAGAAAGGGCTGGTCTCCTTGCGATTGATAAGGGGTTAATATCCAAAATACATAAACAGCTCCTTTAACTCATTATCGAAGAAAAAAGAACTTGATTTAAAAATCAGCAGAAGACATGAATAGACATTTTTCCAAAGAAGATATACAAGTGGCCAACAGGCACATGAAAAGATACTCAACATTGCTAATCATCAAAGAAATGCAAATCAAAACCACAATGAGATATACCTCATACTTGTCAGAATGGCTATTATCCAAATGTTGGCAAATAACAAATGTTGGAGAGGATGTGGAGAAAAGGGGACTCTAGTACACTATAGCTGGGAATGTAAATTGGTATAGCCACTATGGAAAACAGTGTAGAGTTTCCTCAGAAAACTGAAGAGAATGATCACATGATCTAGCATTTCCACTTCTGAGTATATAGCTGAAGAAGATAAAAACATTAACTCAAAAAGATTTTTGTATCCTTTATCATTTATTATGCTACTTAGATATTCATGAACTCATTCAAGCTGGAACGCATGTATCAGTTCAGTTCAGTCGCTCAGTCATGTCCAATTCTTTGTGACCCCGTGGAATGCAGCAAGCCAGGCCTCCCTGGCTCCCAACTTCCAGAGTTTACTCTAATTCATGTCCATTGAGTTGGTGATGCCATCCAACCATCTCATCCTGTCGTCCCCTTCTCCTCCCACCTTCAATTTTTCCCAGCATCAGGGTCTTTTCACATGAGTCAGCTCTTTGCATCAGGTGGCTAAAGTATTAGAGTTTCAACTTCAACATCAGTCCTCTCAATGAATATTCAGGGCTGATTTCCTTCAGAATGGACTGGTTGGATTTCCTTGCAGTCCAAGGGACTCTCAAGAGTCTTCTCCAATACCACAGTTCAAAAGCATCAATTCTTTGGTGCTCAGCTTTCTTTATAGTCCAATTCTCACATCCATATATGACTACTGGAAAAACCATAGCTTTGACTAGACTGACCTTTGTTGGTAAAGTAATGTCACTGCTTTTTAATATGTTGTCTAGGTCAGTCATAACTTCCCTTTCAAGGAGTAAGCATCTTAATTTCATGGCTGGAGTCACCATCTGCAGTGATTTTGGAGCCCCAAAAAAAGTCTGCCACTGTTTCCCCTGTTTCTATATATCACTGCAGCATTATTTTTAACAGCAAAACTACAGAAGCAACCTAAGTGTTCATCAGCAGGTAACTGGATTAAGAAGACGTGGTACATATACAATGGAATATTACTCAGTCATAAAAAATATGAAATTCTGCCTTTGGCAACAATGTGGATGGACATGGAGAGTGTGAAGTTAGTGAACTAAGTCAGAGAGAGAAAAATATTGTTACCCATTTTTGTGGAACTTAAAAAGTGAAGCAAATGAATATATATATTTAACAAAACAGAAACAGACTTACAGATACAGAGAACAAACTAGTAAAAGAGGGATGTGAAGAAGGGCAGACAGGGGTGTAGGATGAAGCGATACAAATTACTGTGTATAAAATAGATAAGAAATAGGGCTATATTGCATAACGTGGGGAAATATAGCCATTGTTTTATAATAATGTTAAGCAGAATATAATTTATAAAAATTCTGAATCATTGTGCTATACACCTGAAACTAATATAATATTGCAAATCAACTATACATCAACTAAAATAAATAAATAAAACATTGAAAAAAAACATAGGAATGCATATATCTTTTTAATATCTTCTTTCATTTTCTTTAAATATATACCCAGAAGTGAATTTTTGGATCATATAGTAGTGCTATTTTTAATTTTTTGAGGAGGTTCAAAACTGTTTTTCATAGTAGCTTCGCCTATTTACATTCCAACAACAGTGTACAAGGGTTTCCTTTTCTCCACGTCCTTGCCAACACTAGTTATCTCTTGCATTCTTGATGATAGCCATTCTAAGGGGTTGGGGGGTGATATTTCATCATGGTTTTGATTTACAGTTCCCTGATGATTAGTGATATTGAGCATCTTTTCATTCCCTCATACCTCAGATGGTAAAGAATCCACCTGGAATGCAGGAGACCCCGGTTCAATTGCTGGGTCAGGAATATCCACTAGAGAAGGGATAGGCTGCCCACTCCAGTATTCTTGGGCTTACCTTGTGACTCAGCTGGTAAAGAATTCGCCTGCAATGAGGGAGACCTGGGTTCGATTCCTGGGTTGGGAAGATCCCCTGGAGAAGGGAAAGGCTACCCACTCCAGTATTGTTGTCTGGAGAGTTCCATGGACTATACAGTCCATGGGGTCGCAAAGAGTTGGACACAACTGAGTGACTTTCACTTTCACTTTCCTAACTAGAACATCAAAACCTTTTGGAATTTACACAGAATAACTGGGAAATAGCTTTTATTAAAATTGTCAATAACTGAAAAAGTCCAGGATTTTTATCAAGCAGAAAAGTCATCTAGAGTATATTTTTAAATAATAAACTATTGATATAAAGCAAGGAAAGTAAACTGACAAACTACAAAATGAAAAAGAATCCTGTTTCCACTCCTGACATATTACAAACTCTTAAGATCTATTGAAATAATAGCAATAATAAAAATGGAACTGATCCTTTTGATTTTCACACTACATATTGACTTTTAATTTCCAAATCCTTTCCTTTTAGAAACATCAGAAAACTAGAATGAAACATTATTAATATAATTTAGTCTACATTTCACAAAATTAACAAGGAATAAAAATATTTCAAGCTAGATGAAAAAACAAACAAAAATGCTTAACTTCCCTTCCTCCTTCCAGGGAGAGTAAAGGGATTTTTTCCCCTCAGTTTTCTATGTAACTTCCTCAAGGTTCCCAGTACATAGGGTGCACTATAGAGAGGGATGAGGGTGTTTTGAGGTTCATGTCTCAGAAGAAGCCTTCAATTGTCTTTGTTAGTGGAAAGATGCACACACGAAGTTTTACTTTAAAAAGATGCAAGATCTTTCCTAATTATGAATGGTACCTCATTTTGAATGGATCATAGTAGTAAACTGGGTGTAGTGCTTCATCCCATTAGTCATGACTATCTCTAGAGCCTCACTTACTGGAATACGACTTGAGTACAAGACTGTCATTCCCAAGTAAAATGACCTTGGCTACCCTGCCATGCATCCCAGATTTGGATCTGGGAACTATGGCCACCATAACCAAAGAGAGCATATCAGATATCAAAACACCCTCCAGATCAGGAGTTTACCTATGTGAAATATGGAATTTTTTCCCTATAAAATCTCATGAAACAACATCCTTTGTTGGAGGTGGGGAATATAATTACCTTTGACAATAGGATGTAGCCTGGAACTTTCAAAGCAATACTGTTATGCCTTTTTTTTTTTTTTAAACTTTTTCTGTGAACGTGCAATTCTTTCTTAAACATTTGGTCTACATATGGAGAGGCCTGTGCTTTTAAATGGCCTAATGAGCCTCAGACAGACCTTTAAGTAACACTCATGAATGAGCCAAAGAGAGAGCCTCAGATGCTAATATTTACTGTACTAAGAAGTTTTTTTTTTTTTTATGTTTGCTGATCTTTCTCCCTTTTAAAAAGTTAACACTTTTTGAACATAATACATCCTGAATCTTTTG
The DNA here is from genome assembly GCA_006410635.1 of Cephalophus harveyi. Classification (NCBI taxonomy): domain Eukaryota; kingdom Metazoa; phylum Chordata; class Mammalia; order Artiodactyla; family Bovidae; genus Cephalophus; species Cephalophus harveyi. The sequence continues at coordinate 127,666 of SJYT01078994.1, forward strand.
CAGGTGTTAAACAGCTGACTCTAATTTTTTAAAGAACCAAATCCATCTATTATCAAACCTAAAAAAATTAGCTCTATTTATTTAGGTTATTTTGACAGTAAATCCTTCCTCTCTATTTTGTCCTAAGAAAACGATTGCATTTCTCTGTAAAAATAAACTTTCCATGAAGATTAAGACATGAGCTCATATGGACTTACTCCTTAAAAAGCCAAAAGGTCCAAAATGTGACATTACATTTTCATTTTACTAACCCTTTAATTTAGGATGGAGGGGCACATATTAGCAATACTGGCTTAAAAATGAAATAATATATCTTTCTATAATGGCACAAAATGCTAAGTGGCTTTAAGTTAAGGCATTGTCTAGACTGTGATGAAATCCCCAACATGGGAGAATATTGTCATGCGTAAGAAGGAATCAATCACAGAGCACCAAATGAGATTTGGAAAAAGGAGGGAAAAATTAAATTTTAATTCATGATGGGTTTGAGCTTGGACTCAGGACTCTATCTTGACTTCTGGGCCTTTTATCATAAATTTTTCAATGCTATTGTTATTTTATTAGCTGGTTATCTTCTACTTTCTATGCCAAAGTGTTCTCTGCCTTTGGTTACCCAAATAAGGGCAGTTAACTACACCAAAATCAATTGTATGTCTATATACTGACAATGAACATTTCGATACAAAAATTTAAAATATGGTACCATTTACAACTTGTCAAAGACAAAAATGCAAAACTTAAGTGTAAATCTACAAAGCATGTATAGAACTTGTATGCTAAAACTACAAATCGCTGATGAAGGAAATCAAAGAAGATTTAACTAGATGGAAAGACACATCATGTCCACGGATTGGAAGACTCAACATAGAAAAGATGTCACCTCTCTCAATATTGATATAAAGTTGACCGTTTGTATTTGTGGGTTCCACATCCATGGATATGGAGGGCCAGTTGTACTGTGCCATTTTATAAAAGGGATTCAAACATCCTTGGGTTTTGATGTCTGCAAGGGGTTCTAAAACAAATCCCTCACAGATATTAAGGATGACTGAATAGGCTTAATGCAATTCTTATCAAAATCCCAGCAAGACAGAGACAAACTTCTCCTAAATTTTAAGTTGAAAGGTACAGACTAGCTAAAGCAGTTTTGAAAAAGAATAATACAGTGAGGGGAATTAGTCTACTCAGTTTCAAGACTTATATGGCTTACAGTAATCAAGGCTGTGTGAAATTGGAAGAGGGAAAACAAACATCAATGGGACAGAAGAAAGAATCCAGAAATAAACCCCCACAAATATGCCCAATTAATTTTTGATGAAGGTACAAAATCACTTCATAGAAGGAAGATGGGCCTTTTCAGCAAATGGTTCTGGAGAAATTGGACATCCATAGGCAAATACACAAAGCAAACAAAATATACCTACCTTATACAGCAATTTAACTCAGAATGTTTCAAAGATTTAAATGTAAAATATAAAACTATAAGACTTTCAGAAAGCATCAAAATTAAGAACTTTGCAAAGTACCCATGTTAAAAAGGGTAAAAAATAGGCTATAGGATAGGAGAAAATGTTTGAAATCCACATAACTGACAAAGGACTAGCATTCCTACTAACAAGCAAACAGCAACAACAACAAAAACCCTCAACACCATAGTAAAAGAAGTCTTATTAGAATATGGGCAAAAGACATGAACAAATATATCATCTAAGATGATATGCAAATAACATGGAAAAATTTAGCTCCTACAACTCAAAAACCAAAATTTGAATCACTCAATAACCAAATAATAGACAAGAGACTTGAAAAGACATTTCTCCAAAGAAGACAAAAAGATGTCAACACTCATATGAAAGATGCTCAACATCACTAATCAGTTCAGTTCAGTTCAGTCGCTCAGTCGTGTCCGACTCTTTGCGACCCCATGAACTGCAGCACGCCAGGCCTCCCTGTCCATCACCAACCCCTGGAGTTCACCCAAACTCATGTGCATCGAGTCGGTGATGCCATCCAGCCATCTCATCCTCTGTCGTCCCCTTCTCCTCCTGCCCCCAATCCCTCCCAGCATCAGACTCTTTTCCAATGAGTCAATTCTTGCATCAGTCCTTCCAAAGAACACCCAGGACTGATCTCCTTTAGAATGGACTGGTTGGATCTCCTTACAGTCCAAGGGATTCTCAAGAGTCTTCTCCAACATCACAGTTCAAAAGCATCAATTCTTCGGCACTCAGCTTTCTTCACAGTCCAACTCTCACATCCATACATGACTACTGGAAAAACCATAGCCTTAACTAGACGGACCTTTGTTGAAAGAGGAGAGTGAAAAAGTTGGCTTAAAGCCCAACATGCAGAAAACGAAGATCATGGCATCTGGTCCCATCACTTCATGGCAAATAGATGGGGAAACAGTGGAAACAGGGTCAGACTTTATTTTTGGGGGCTCCAAAATCACTGCAGATGGTGATTGCAGCCATGAAATTAAAAACCACTTACTCCTTGGAAGGAAAGTTATGACCAATCCAGATAGCATATTCAAAAGCAGAGACATTACTTTGCCAACTAATAAGTTGGGAAATGCAAATCAAACCCACAATCAGATATTACCTCATATCCAGTAGAATGGTTATTATTAAAAAAAAAAATTAAATAGCTAGTTTTAGTAAGAATCTAAATAAATTAGATCCCTCATGCACTGTTGGTGGGAATGTAAAATGGTGTAACAGTTATGGAAAAGAGTATGGCAGTGCCTTAAAATATTAAAAATAGAATATTATCCAGCAATTCCACTTCTGGGTATATATTCAAAATAACTGAAAACAGTTATTCCAATCAGATATTTAAAAACACAGATTCATTGCAATATTAGTAACAATAGCTAGTCTTTGAAACAAAATACCTGTGATTTGGAGCAAATTTTATGTTTCAATGCCAAAAATTGTATGCATTGTGATTTTATTAATCCTACTGGAGATAAATAATTCCTCTTTCAATTTTGCAAGGAGTTTTTGCTACCTTAGACGATACTATACATATCTTTCTAGGTATCTCTTCTGCTTCCCAAACTCATTTCCTGCCAAGGTCACTTAAAACAATAAACAACCACAACAGTAACAACAACGAAAATCAGTCACAGACTTTAAACATTCATAAGTTCTACTAAAATCAATTTGGAAAGGAAGTGTAGTTTAAACTATACTATCAAGGGAAGAAATGTAAAAGGCTAAAATGTGAGTCTGTTCTTTCTCTTTTTGAAAGAACCAATTTGTTAATAAAGTACTAAATGCTATTTCTTCCTAGGAGTATATTTTCTATTAGGAGTGGACTGCATGAAATGGAAACTCTGACCACAAGAGATAATCTGTGGAAACTTCATTTACCTTGTCCAACAAGCTCCCTATTCCTTAATCTGTCACTTCTCATCCAAGACTTACAGCTGCTTAGTGTCACTTAGAGCTTCCTGAGTAGCTCAGCTGGTAAAGAATCTGCCTGCAAAGCAAGAGACCCCGGTTCAATTCCTGGGTCCAGAAGTTCCCCTCGAGAAGGGATAGGCTACCCACTGCAGTATTCCTGGGCTTCACTCGTGGCTCAGATGGTAAAGAATCTGCCTGCAATGCGGGAGACCTGGGTTTGATCCCTGGGTTGGGAAGATTCCCCTGGAGGAGGGTGTAGCAACCCACCTCAGTATTCTTGCCTGGAGAATCCCCAGGGACAGAGGAGCCTGACAGGCTCTAGTCCATGGACTCACAAAGAGCCGGACTCAACTGAGTGACTAAGCCACACAGCACAGTGAGAACTAAGGCAGAAGGAGAAGTGCTCTGAAGGACAGACAGGGCCTTTTGGTTCAAAATAGTGTCATATTCACATTTCATGATGTGACCTTCCTAACTCAAATACTCATGCTGCTGCTGCTGCTGCTAAGTCGCTTCAGCCGTATCTGACTCTGTGCAACCCCATAGACGGCAGCCCACCAGGCTCCCCTGGCCCTGGGATTCTCCAGGCAAGAACACTGGAGTGGGTTGCCATTTCCTTCTCCAATGCATGAAAGTGAAAAGTGAAAGTGAAGTTGCTTAGTTGTGTCTGACTCTTAGTGACCCCATGGACTGTAGCCCACCAGGCTCCTCCATCCATGGGATTTTCCAGGCAAGAGTACTGGAGTGGGGTGCCATTGCCTTCTCATGAGGATATAAGAAAAGACAAACAGTTATGAAAATCAAAGGTAACAGTGAACCACTGGACAGCCGCAGAAATGTCCATCAACCACAGAAGAAGCTGGATGAAGACCCAAAATTGTGGCCTCTGTGGACACGCTTTAACTTCTGAAAGAGAAGATCTTTCTCCAATGGGAAATTAAAAATCAAATTTAAAAATAAACAAGGAAAAAAATTTAAATGAGTAGTTTAAAAACAGATTAAGGGAGATCCAGGTTAATTTTTTTTGAGGGGAAGGCAGTTGATATAGGGATGGTCTTCAAAATACTGAACAGTATTAGAATCCGTATTGGTGATAGTAAGAAACATAGAAAATCATATCAATGACTTATTAGACAATGAAGAGATGGTCTCTCACCCACAGAGTAGAGAATAGGGATGGGATGCTAAATATTAAGAAAATTAATTTTGATTGACTCTGGTCTACTCAGAGTTAAGGAAGGTGATAAAGGACATGAATTAGGCTGGCACAACTATAAAGTTGAAAGGGGATTCATTCTGTTCAATAATTATATTTAATTCTATATTTTATATAGAATATTCTCTTGTATCATTACAATGTTTCATAACATATGTATAAAATACACATTGACTACATACACATATATTCTCATGCGTTGAAAACTTGGTGTATTTTCAAGGAGAATGAATAGTTAAACATGCAAGTTTAGTTAGGCCAGGCACCTGGGTTCTTTGCTATATCTATGACACTAGTAGAATTTTGTCTATAATTATACATGTGGGTAGCACACAGTATGGGCTTCCCAGGTGGCACAGTGGTAAAGAATCTGCCTGATAAGGCACAAGATGCAAGAGACATAGATTCGACCCCTTGATTTGGGAAGATCCCCTGGAGGAGGACTTGGCAACCCATTCCAGTATTCTTGCCTGGAGAATCTCACGGATAAAGCTGTCTGGTGGGCTACAGTCCATAGTGTCTCAAAGAGTCGGGCACGACTGAAGCAACTTAGCGCAGCACATGGCTGATTTACAATGTAGTGCTAGTGTCTACTGTACAGCAAAGTGAATTAGCTACATGTGTAAATATGCCCCTTCTTTTTTCAATTTCCTTCCCATTTAGGTCACCATAGACCACTGAATAGAGTTTCATGTGCTACACAGTAGGTTCTCATTCAGTTCAGTTCAGTTCAGTCGCTCAGTCGTGTCCAACTCTTTGCGACCCCATGAATCGCAGCACGCCAGGCCTCCCTGTCCATCACCATCTCCCGGAGTTCACTCAGACTCACGTCCATCGAGTCCGTGATGCCATCCAGCCATCTCATCCTGGGTCGTCCCCTTCTCCTCCTGCCCCCAATCATTCCCCATCTATTTCCCATGAAGTGATGGGACCAGATGCCATGATCTTCATTTTCTGAATGTTGAGCTTTAAGCCAACTTTTTCACTCTCCTCTTTCACTTTCATCAAGAGGCTTTTTAGTTTCTCTTCATTTTCTGCCATAAGAGTGGTGTCATCTGCATATCTGAGGTTATTGATATTTCTCCCAGCATTCTTGATTCCAGCTTGTGCTTCTTCCAGCCCAGCATTTCTCATGATTTACTCTGCATAGAAGTTAAATAAGCAGAGTGACAATATACAGCCTTGACGTACTCCTTGTCCTATTTGGAACCAGTCTGTTGTTCCATGTCCAGTTTTAACTGTTGCTTCCTGACCTGCATACAGATTTCTCAAGAGGCAGGTCAGGTGGTCTGGTATTCCCATCTTTTTCAGAATTTTCCACAGTTTATTGTGATCCACACAGTCAAAGGCTTTGGCATAGTCAACAAAGCAGAAATAGATGTTTTTCTGGAACTCTCTTGGTTTTTCCATGATCCAGGTTCTCATTAATTATCTATTTTATACATAGTAATGTAGGAGTACACAGCCTTTTTTTTTTTAAGAATGAATGACTTGAACTTTTCCTAAACAACTGGAAGCACAGTGGTGAACATGATTTATATAATACGTTCAAGCCAAGAGAGACACAAACCAATGAGGACTGAAATTTATAGAAGCACAAAGTGTTTCAGAAGTGATGTCTAAGATGAAAAGTCAGCGAGAGTTCAGACCAGAAGAGTCAGAAAAAGTGCTCCAGGCAGAGGTGGGCACTGGCTGCAAAAGTTTGGGCCTGACAAAGCATAGGTAAGTGAGAGGAATCCAATATGGATAGGACATTGAATGCACAGTAAAAGGAGATTTAAAAAAAGAGGTGTCAAAACAGGGAGCAATGCTGAGAGTAGAGGCCAGGGTACAAGGAAAAGGTGAGTGAATTTAGGAATGCAGGCGTGTCTTGTCAGGGAATTTTGACTTAATTTCTTGACGTGACAATGTGTAAATATGAACAAGTATAGACTTGAGAAAGACATCTGTGGCTGCAGTCAGACTGGAGGAGAGCCAGAGAGACCGGTGAGGAGGTGGAGTCCAGTCACATTAGAGAAGGAGACAACAGTGAGAAATATTCATACTACAGATTTGACTGTAACGGAAACATTAGAAGGCATTAGGGCACAATGACGTGAGCAAAGTTTGCAGCCGCACGATGCTGGGCTTATTTTGTCAGCATCCTGTTTTCTCATTTGGCAAAAGGACTGTTAAAACTTAAAGAGCTGTGAAGATTGAATAAAATAACACATATAATGTATTTTAAAACTTAGTATAGGATTGATAAATGGTTACTATTATTTTTCTAATATTTGTTATTTTATTATAGAACAAAAAGTGAAATATGTTTCATGAGCTCTTGTGCCTGCCAATTTTTATTTCTCATTTATGACTTCTTTCATCTTTGTTTTGTAGAGATTTGCCAATTTTATTAATTTCTTAAAGAACCAGTTCTTGGGCTTCCCCAGTGGCTCACTGGTAAAGAATCTGCCTGCCAATGCAGGAGACACGGATCCTATCCTTGGACCAGGAGGATCCTGTATGCTGTGGAGCAATCAAGCCCGTACTCTAGAGCCTGGTAACTGCAACAGCTGAACCCACACACCACAACTTCTGAAGCCTGTGCACCCTAGAGCCTGTGCTCCACAACGAGAGAAGCCACAGCAATGAGAAGACTGCACACCATAACTAGAGAATAGCCCCCACCCACTGCAACTAGAGAAAAGCCAAACAAGCACTGAAGACCCAGGACAGCCAAATAAACAAATAAATAAATAATAAAAATGCAGTCCTTTTAAAAAAATTAAGAACCAGCTCTTTGTTTCAATTATTTTTCTCTATTGACTTTTCTATTTTTAATTTCATTGATTTCTTTTCTTCTCTTTATTAATTCCTTCCTTTTGCATCTGTTTTATTTTGCTTTTTCCTAGCTGCTTGAGTTGGGAGCTTAGCTTATTGTTGAAAGACTTTCATGCTTTCTGATGTTTGCATTTGGTGCTAAAAATTTCCCTCTTGGTGGTGCTTTAGCTTCATCCTGCAAATCTTGATATATTGCATTTTAATTTTCATTGTATTCAGTTTTTTGTTTTTTACCTTTCTTGAGATTTCCTCATTTATCCATGGATAATTTGTAAGGTCCGTCTAGTCAAGGCTATGGTTTTTCCTGTGGTCATGTATGGATGTGAGAGTTGGACTGTGAAGAAGGCAGAGCGCCGAAGAATTGATGCTTTTGAACTGTGGTGTTGGAGAAGACTCTTGAGAGTCCCTTGGACTGCAAGAAGATCCAACCAGTCCATTCTGAAGGAGATCAACCCTGGGATTTCTTTGGAAGGAATGATGCTAAAGCTGAAACTCCAGTACTTTGGCCACCTCATGAGAAGAGTTGACTCATTGGAAAAGAGTCTGATGCTGGGAGAGATTGGGGGCAGGAGGAGAAGGGGACGACCGAGGATGAGATGGCTGGATGGCATCATGGACTCGATGGACGTGAATCTGAGTGAACTCCGGGAGATGGTGATGAACAGGGAGGCCTGGCGTGCTGTGATTCATGGGGTCGCAAAGAGTCGGACACGACTGAGTGACTGAACTGAACTCTTTAGCCTTCCAGATTTGGAAGAGTTTATTTTTTTCCTGCTATTGATTGCTAGTTTAACTCCATTGTGGTCAGAGGGTACACTCTATGATTTCAATTCTTTTAAATCTGTTAAGGTTTTCCTCGTGGTCCAGGGAATAGTTTATTTTGGTATATGTTCTGTGAGCACTTGGAAAAAATACGTATTCTGCTATTGTTGGAGGTCAGTTACATCCTACTGGTGATGGTGCTATTGAGTTTTTCTATTTCCTTGCAGATTTTCTGTCCAGTTGTTTTACTGGTTACTAAGAAAGGAGTGTTGGGATCTCCGACTGTAGGGTAATTTTAAATTACCCACTTAAAATTTTCTATCTCTTCTTAATGTATATACCTTTTTCTTATTATATAATACCCTATCTACCCTGATAATTTGTTTTGCTCTGAAGTTGACTTTATTTGTATGTTAATATAGTCACTCTTGCCATGTTTTGATTAATGTTTTCAAAATACCTTTTTCCATCTTTTAAATTTCAGCCTACCACTTGTATTATATTTGAAGTGAGTTTCTTATAGTCATATTTTTAATGCACTCTGCTAATCTTTATTTTTTAATTGGTTTATTTTAACCATTTACCTGGGCTGCTCTGGTTACTCAGTTGGTAAAGAATTTGACTGCAGTGCAGGAGACCCAGGTTCAATCTCTGGGTCAGGAAGATCCCCTGGAGAAGGAAATAGAAACCCACTCCAGTATTTTGACCTGGAGAATTCCATGGACAGAGGAGCCTGGCAGATACAGTCCATGGGGTTGCAAAGAGTCGGACACAACTGAGCAACTAACACTTCATTATCAACCATTTACCTATAATGTAGGGTTTTTTCTTTCTTTTTTTTTAATTTTAGGACTTGAGTCTACCATTTTACTTGTGTTTCCTGTTTTTGTCTTTTTTCCTGCCTTTGTGTGTTACTTGTATATATTTTTTAAAATTCTATTTTAGTTTAGATATAGTGCTTTTTATTGCATCTCTTTGTATAGCTCAGTTGTAGTGTTTCTGAACTGTATCTCCTTATACAGGCTTTTCAGTGGTTCCACTAGACATTATTTATATGTATTTTTAACTGTCCATAGGTATTGTCATTTTGCCAGTTTAAAACCTAACTAGCCTTTGCATCTCTTTATCCATTCTTGTTTATCATTGCTTTAAATAGTTTCTCTACATGAATTTAGAACTACATCAGACAGTCTGAATTTTTACTTTAACATTCAAACATAATTTAGAAAATTCAAGAGATGTCTAGTATATTTACCCATATTTTTACTTACCATGTTCTGTCTTCCTTCCTTATGTTCCAAGATCCCTCCCCTACCCCAACTTTCATTTTTATTTAGAGAATTTCCTTTAGCCATTACTTGAGGGTAGGTCTGTCAGTGACAAATTCTCTTAGATTTTTTTCATCTGTCTGTCTTTCTTTTCCTTCATTCCAGAAGGATTTATAGGCAGTTCTGGGAAGACAATTCTTTTATTTCAGCAACTGAAAATTATTATGCCAATTCTTTTTTGACTTCTATAACTGATGAGAAATATTCTGACATTTGAATTGTTTTTTTCTTTGTAGGTACGGTATCATTTTTAACGGTTGCTTTAAAGATTTTTTAATGTCTTTAGTTTTCCAAAAGTTTTCAGAATTATAATGTGTTTTGGCATGGAATTCTTTGGTGGTTTTTTTGTTTTGTTTTTTTTTTTAGATCTGCTCCACTTCTTAAATCCTAATATTTATGTCTCTTGTCAAATTTGGGAAGTTTTTAGTTATTATTTCTTCCAGTACTTTTTCAGCCCCACCCTTTTACTCTGTCCTTCCAGGATGCCAATAACAGGAGTGTTAAATCCCACAGGTCCCTGAGGCTCTGTTCCTTTTTTTCCCAGTCTACTTTCTTTGTTGTCCATATGAGGTGATTTCTATCATTCTACCTTAATATTTATTGATTTTTTTCTCTCTCCTCTCCACTCTGTTGTTGAATCCAACTATTGAGTTTTTTAAATTTTTTAACATTATTTTTAGTTCCAAAATGTCCATTGGATTCTTTTTTATATCTTCTGTATCTTTGCTCAGAGTTTCCATTTCTTTGCTTAGACTTTCTATTGTTTTCATTTGTTTCAAGCATTTCCTAATAATAGCTAGTTCAAGCATTTTAATTATGGCCGCTTTAAAATATTTGTCAGATAATTTCAGCATCTCTGTCATCTCAGTTTGGGCATCTACTGATTTGATATATCCCTAGTTCTTGGTATGATGAACAATTGAAACCTGCACAATTTGAGTACTATGTTATGAAATTCTGGATCTTATTTAAACCTTCTGTGTTAACTGGCTTTATTTACTCTGTTTTAGCAGAGCCCCTTCCTCCCTCCCTCCCTCTCTTTCTCCCTTCCTTCCTTCTGCCCTTTCTTCTTTCTTTCATTCCTTCCTTTCTTTTTTTCTACTTACTGTATTTAGTGCCACATGGAACATTAAAATGGACTGAATTAAGTCCATGAATTTCACATAATCCTCTCCCATTCTGTAAAAGCCCAGCAGTTTGGAGAGGAATAGACTCACTTTTAGCTTCTGAGATTAGCCCTCCTTTAGCCTAAGCCATTTTCAGTTGCCCTTTGCCATCATCAGCGTTAATGATTTGAGGCTGGGCACATAAGCCATAAGGATGGGCACATAAGAGGCTTAAACTCTTCAGCGCATAGTGACTCTCAGTCCTTAGCTACAGTTCACTAGCAATGTTATATGTTGGCCCAGTCACTAAAGCAAAGCACCCTCCCTCTTCTCTGAAGGTAACTAAGGAAGAGTGCAGTCACAGCTGCTGCCAGCAGCAGCTCTGTGACCTTGAAGAAAGTCATCAGAGGACAAAACAAACATATGGAGAACATAGACTCAAAGTCCAAGCTCTGATTCACCACACCCAGTGTCCACACTATGCAGGATTTTCAGTTACTTGAGTCAATAAATCAGTAGTTCTCATCCTTGGCTTTCCATCAGATTCCTCTGGGAAGCTTACTGATACCTGGGACCCATCCCATTTAAGTGTTCTGAGCTAAGCCCCTGGCGTTTGTATTTTTTAAAAGCTCCCCAGTTGACTCTAACACTCCTTCAAGGCTGAGAACCACTGCAATCAATCCTCTTTATTGTTGACTGAGTTAGGTTTTCCCTTACTTACTCTTAAAAACATTCTAACTCCATCTTTCCAAAGTTTAAATGCATAAAAGATCACTTGATGATTTTGTTAAAATGCGGATTCTGATTCATGGCTCTACAGTGAGTACGAGTTTGCTAGGGCCAGTATAACAAAGGACAGCAAGGTGAGTGGCTTTAAAAAAATTTATTCAAATTCTGGCATCTAGAAGTTAAAAATCAAAGTGTTGGCAAAGATGGTTCCTTCTAAGGTCTCTGAGGGAAAGATCTGTTCCAGACTGCTCTACTTGGGGCTTGTAGTTGGTTGGCATCATCCATCTATGCATGTCTCTCTGGATCCAAATCACTCCCCTTATTAGGATCAGTTCACTTCAGTTCAGTTCAGTCGCTCAGTCGTGTCCGACTCTTTGCGACCCCATGAATCGCAGCACGCCAGGCCTCCCTGTTCATCACCATCTCCCGGAGTTCACTCAGACTCACATCCATCGAGTCCGTGATGCCATCCAGCCATCTCATCCTCGGTCGTCCCCTTCTCCTCCTGCCCCCAATCCCTCCCAGCATCAGAGTCTTTTCCAATGAGTCAACTCTTCTCATGAGGTGGCCAAAGTACTGGAGTTTCAGCTTTAGCATCATTCCTTCCAAAGAAATCCCAGGGTTGATCTCCTTCAGAATGGACTGGTTGGATCTCCTTGCAGTCCAAGGGACTCTCAAGAGTCTTCTCCAACA
>SJYT01078996.1:0-13147 GCA_006410635.1 Cephalophus harveyi
GTGCGGTAGTTTGAGCATTCTTTGGCTTTGCCTTTCTTTGGGATGGGCTTCCCTGGTGGTGCAGAGGTTAAAGCGTCTGCCTGCAATGTGGGAGACCTGGGTTCGATCCCTGGGTCAGGAAGATCCCCTGGAGAAGGAAATAGCAACCCACTCCAGTATTCTTGCCTGGAGAATCCCATGGACAGAGGAGCTTGGTGGCCTACAGTTCATGGGGTCTCAAAGAGTCGGGCACGACTGAGAGACTTCACTTCACTTTTCACTTTCACTTTCACTTTTCTTTGGGATTAGAATGAAAACTGACCTTTTCCAGTCCTGTGGGCACTGCTGTTTTCCAAATTTGCTGGCATATTGAGTGCAGCACTTTCACAGCATCATCTTTAAGGATTTGAAATAACTCAACTGGAATTCCATCACCTTCACTAACTTTGTTCATAGTGATGCTTTCTAATGCCCACTTGACTTCACATTCCAGGATGTGTGGCTCTAGGTGAGTGATCACACCATTGTGATTATCTGGGTCATGAAGCTTTTTTGTACAGTTCTTTGTGTATTCTTATCACCTCTTCTTAATATCTTCTCCTTCTGTTAGGTCCATATCATTTCTGTCCTTTATCGAGCCCATCTTTGCATGAAATGTTCCCTTGGTATCTCTAGTTTTCTTGAAGAGATCTCTAGTCTTTCCCATTCTGTTGTTTTCCTCTATTTTTTTGTATGTGTTAGAATACAATATTTATCTTTCTCTTTCTGACTCACCTCACTCTGCATAATAGGTTCTATGTCCATCCACATCATGAGAACTGCCTCAAATCCATTCCTTTTTATGACTGAGTAATATTCCATTGTGTACATGTACCACACTTCTTTATCCATTCATCTCTTGATGGACATTTAGGTTGCTTCCATATTCTAGATATTGTAAACAGTGCTGCAATGGGATACATGGGTCTTTTTCAATTTTGGTTTCCTCAGGGTATATTCCTAGGAGTGAGATTGCTGGGTCATATGGTATTTCATTCCTAGTTTTTTAAGGAATCTCCATACCGTCTTCCAGACTATATCAATTTACATTCACACCAACAGTGCAAGAGCATTCCCTTTTCTTCACACCCTCTCCAACACTTATCGTTTGTAGACTCTTTGATAATGACCATTCTGACTGGTGTGAGGTGATATCTCATTGTAGTTTTGATTTGCATTTTTCTAGTGATTAGCAATGGCACCCCACTCCAGTACTCTTGCCTGGAAAATCCCATGGTTGGAGGAGCCTGGTAGGCTGCAATCCATGGGGTCACTGAGGGTTGGACACGACTTCACTTTCACTTTCACTTTTCGCTTTCACGCATTGGAGAAGGAAATGGCAACCCACTCCAGTGTTCTTGCCTGGAGAGTCCCAGGGACAGGGGAGCCTGGTAGGCTGCTGTCTATGGGGTCACACAGAGTCGGACACTACTGAAGTGACTTAGTAGCAGCAATGTTGAGCATCTTTTCATGTGTTTGTTAGCCATCTGTATGTGTTCTTTGGAGAAAAGTCTGTTTAAGTCTTTTTCCCACTTTTTGATTGAGTTGTTTGCTTTTCTGATATTGAGTTGTATGAGCTGCTTGTATATTTTGGAAATTAATCCTTCGTCAGTTGTTTCATTTGCTACTGTTTTCTTCCATCCTGAAGGTTGTCTTTTCACCTTGCTTCTAGTTTCCTTTGCTATGCAAAAGCTTTTAAGTTTAATCAGGTCCCACTTGCTTACTTCTGTTTTTATTTCCATTACTCTAGGAGATGGGTCATAGAGGATCTTGCTTTGATTTATGTCATCGAGTGGTCTATGTTTTCCTCTAAGAGTTTTATAATTTCTGGTCTTACATTTAGGTCTTTAATCCATTTTGAGTTTATCTTTTTGTGTGGTGTTAGTTCAGTTCAGTTCAGTTCAGTTACTCAGTCGTGTCCGACCCTTTGTGACCCCATGAATCGCAGCATGCCAGGCCTCCCTGTCCATCACCAACTCCCAGAGTTCACTGTGGTTTTAGGAGGTGTCCTAATTTCATTTTTTACTTGTAGCTGTCCAGTTTTCCCAGCACCACTTATTGAAGAGGCTATCTTTTCCCCATTATATATTCTTGCCTCCTTTGTCAAAAATAAGGTACCCATAGGTACATGGGTTTATTTCTGGGCTTTCTATCTTATTCTATTAGTCTGTATTCCTGTTTCTGTGCCAGTACCATACTGTCTTGATGACTGTAGCTTTGTACTGTAATCTAAAGTCAGGAAGGTTGATTCCTAAAGCTCCATTCTTCTTTCTCAAGACTGCTTTGGGTATTCAAGATCTTTGTGTTTCCATATGGATTGTGAAATTTTTTGTTCTAACTCTGTGAAAAATGCCATTGGTAATTTGATAGGGATTGCATTGAATCTGTAGGTTGTATTTGGTAGTATAGCCATTTTCACAATATTGATTCTTCCTACCCAGGAACATGGAATATCTCTCCATCTGCTTATGGCATCTTTGATTTCTTTCATAAGTGTGTTATAATTTTCTGTATATAGTTCTTTTGTCTCCTTGGGTAAGTTTATTCCTAGATATTTTATTTGTTTTTTTGTAATGGTGAATGGGATTGATTTCTTAATTTCTTTTTCTGATTTTTCATTGTTAGTTTATAGGAATGCATGAGATTTTTATGTATTTATTTTGTATCCTGTGACTTTGCTAAATTCACTGATTAGCTCTAGTAATTTTCTGATAGTATCTTTAGGATTTTCTATGTATAGTATCATGTCATCTGCAAACAGTGAAAGCTTTATTTTTTTCTGTTCTGCATTCCTTTTATTTCTTTTTTCTTCTCAGATTGCTATAGCTAGGACTTCCAAAACTATGTTGAATAGTAGTGGTGAAAGTGAACACCCTTGTCTTGTTCCTAATCTTAGGAGGAATGCTTTACGTTTTCACCATTGAGAATAATGTTTGCTGTAAGCTTATCATATATGGCCTTTACTATGTTGAGGCAGGTTCCTTCCATGCCCATTTTTTGAAGAGTTTTAATCAAAAATGGGGGCTGAATTTTGTCAAAGGCTTTTTCTGCATCTATTGAGATGGCTTTCTATCTTTCAATTTGTTAATATGGTGTATCACATTGATTGATTTGTGTATATGGAAGAATTCTTGCATCCCTGGAATAAACACAACTTGATGATGGTGTATGAGCCTTTTAATGTGGTGTTGAATTCTGTTTGCTAAAATTTTGTTGAGGATTTTTGTAGCTATGTCCATCAGTGATATTGAACTTTAGTTTTCTTTTTTCATGTTGTCTTCATCTGGTTTTGTTATCAGGGTGATGGTGGCCTTGGAGAATGAGTTTGGAAGTATTCCTTCCTCTCCAATTTTTTGAAAAAGTTTTAGAAGGATAGGCATTAGTGCTTCAGATGGCTTCACAGGTGAATTCTATCAAACATTTAGAGAAGAGCTGATGCCTATCTTTCTAGAACCTGGTGATTATTTTCTAAGTGAACTAACATTTTTCAATGGATAGTTTATCATTGTCATTAACTGACTCACATAACATGTACTGAACACTTGCTATATATCAAGTCAAAAAGCATCTACTACATAATAGGATGTAGCTTTGTAATAAAAAATCACTACTCTTAACACCAAATATTTAGGACATTATAACCAAAAACTGACAAATACAACACAAAAGCATGTACAAGGAATACAGCATTTAGAATAAAAATACCACAGGGATAATGAATCAAAAATTATTTTCTGAAGCAACATTCCATAAAAACAGATTTTATAATAAAGGGCAATTTGGTTAATATGCTAAATGTTAATTAAAATAAAACTTTTCTATTTGTGATAAAACAGTGAACTAATTAACAGTATCAGCCAGTAGTTTTCAATTTTTCTTTGCAGCCTGAAACTTCTCTCCTCTTATCTAACCAAAGGGAGATATTTTAATCTAGAACATAAGTTGGCACAAATTGGCCTATGAGCCAAATCCGTGCCTCAAACTAACAATGACTTTCACATTTTTAAAAGATTATAAAAAGCAAAGACTATACAACAGAGACTATATGTGACTCACAGAGTCTAAAATATTTACCAGCTAGCCTATTATAGAACAAAGCTCACTGACCCTCAGTCTAGACTCCTCTCTTCTTCATTCCTCAAATCTAAATTAATGTCTGCCTCCTAATATCTCTGCCACAAAATAGTGGGCTCTTTCTCCATCCCCTTTGCTAAACTGCTCAAGATAATGACTCCATTGCCTCTTGGCTAATGTGGTTCTCTTTCTCCAATCTCACCCTTTGCCAACCACCCACTTTAACATCCCCAAAGTGAAGTGAAAGTGAAGTCGCTCAGTCGTGTCCGACTCTTTGCGACCCCGTGGACTGTAACCCACCAGGCTCCTCCATCCATGGGATTTTCCAGGCAAGAATACTGGAGTGGGTTGCCATTTCCTTCTCCAGGGGATCTTCCCGACCCAGGGATAGAACCCAGGTCTCCCAGATTGTGGGCAGATGCTTTAACCTCTGAGCCATCTGGAAGCCAGCTTACCATCCCCAAATATTCTTTAAAAAAATATATTCTTTTAAATATTAAAAGTCACCAGATCCTTCTCAGTAAATCTTTTATTGACATCCAATACCACTATAACATACGTGCTCACTTCTACTGGTCCCTGCTCTCCACATAGATATATGAGGCACACTTCACATCAAGGATTACAGATTTGCTTTCTGTCTTACCTAGGAGCTTCCATCAGGGTAGATACAGATATAACATGTACCAAGAGAAAGGTATGTGTCAAAGGCTGAGTGAGTAAATGAGTTTAATTCAGTGTTTTTGAGTGTAGAAAAATTTCCCACGGCTCTGGATATCTTTGGAAGAAAGGAGAATAGGTATGTATCACCAAGAGAATGTTTGGCAAAAAATAGTAAAACCAGAAGAACAGAAAACCAACTACTCATCTGCCTTTCATGCTAATGTTCCCTTTCCTGAATGCATTTGAATATATAAAATTTTTAAATGTTTAAATTATGCACAGTGCTAAGATGTGTACTTTACATGTTTTTCCAGTTATTTTCATTTTATAAAGTTGGCATCTGTGTGAATATAGAACTGAAAATTGACAGAATGGGCATATTGTGTATGTGTGGAGAATAAGGATTAGAAGAAGGCAGGAAGACAGGAGGAAGATAGAACAGCTTACCACTAGCTGCTTCCCTGCTTCTAATTTCTTTCCCCTAGCTCCAGAAACAAGGCAACCTCCTTGCCTTCTCAGCATCCTTTTTTATTAGTCAGGGTAGACTATGCTATGCTGCAATGAAAATTTACTCTGAAATCCCATGGCCTTAACACAGCCAAAGCTTATTGTTGGCTTATCTTACATATTCATTTTTGAGCCCATATGAGAGTATGGCCTCTCCTCCACTGGGTCACTCAATACTGCAGGCTGATGGCGTCTCCATTGACCAGATCTGTACAAGTTGGTATACTTTATCTTCTTTTAAGAGAAGGAAGTACATATACACCTTCTGTCTTCATTTCAGAGTTAGTCACATGACCTCACCTAATTGGGAATTACAGTAAGGCACTGAGAATTACAGCCTCTCGTACTAGGAATGAGAGAAGAATCAGATATTGGTGTATTACTAATGTCTACGACACCCTTTCAGATGAACTGGTTATCGTTAGTAAGACAAAACTATCCACCTTGTGGTACAGAATTAAAGCTTCTGTTTATTAATCTGAAATATGTCCTACTCAGGGATTATAGATTTCATATACATTTGACCAGCAATCTAATAAACTCTGGTTATGGATCCAGTCCCATCCTCCTTATACCTTCCGTTTATGTTGAGATTTTTTTTTCCCCCAAATATCTCATTATCCAGTCAAAAAAATATTAGGTATTTACTCCTGGAATAAGTACCTTTTCTGATCATCTAAACAATGGCTCTCTAGAAGTTCCCCAGTTCTCCTGATTCCCTGGGATAAATGGAATAAGAACAATAGTCCACAAATTAGAAATTAGGGCAATAATTCAGGACCTTGAATACTGTTGTGTGTATGATAAAGACTGAGATAGGAGGCAGGGTGGGAATGGACTATTGGGGGCCAGTCATACATGAGTTAGATCTCTAGACTTCCTTATTACTATGAACGCAAAAGAAAGAACAACCACTTCATATCCCAAAGGTTTTATGCTGTCTTAGAGTCTTCCTTTTCCTTTCTTGGCTGCCTGAGAGGTTCATTTTAGCAACCTTCTACCTGCAAATGTTGAAGGGAAGGCCACATATTGCAGATTATCACAGGCCTTTCAGTTTCAAAAGACTGAATTAGAAAGACAACTTCTAAAATTTGTATTAGTGATCCTCTGTACCCTGTTCAGACATCTGATAAATCTAAAGGTGAGTGAATATGTGTTGGATACAAGATTAATACAGTTTAGATGAGCCCATGTTGAAAGCATATATAAACAAAACATAATTTATGAATCAAAAGGACTGTCAGTCAATGTTCCTTCTTGGGATTATAAGGCTAATTCAGTACTTGCTTGGGGCCAGATGTCTGGCTGATCACAGCCTGAAGAGAAAGAAACCAGAGACCCTACCAGCTTTAAAAAGAGAAAAGTAAGAAAATGGATGCATGGAGACTGTTAGCCACACCACTTAATTTCTGAGAAAAACATAAAAGTTTCCTGTGGTCAAAAGTTACAAACTTCCAGCATAAGGTAAAGTACTAGGAATGTAATGTGCAACATGATTAATATAATTAACTCTGTCTGTTATATATGACCATTTTTAAGAAAGTAAATCCTAAAAATCCTTATCATAAGGAAAGGATTTTCTTCTTGCTCTTTTATTTTTCATCTCTTTGAGATGATGGATGTTCACTAAACTTATTGTGATCATCATCTCATGATGTATATAAGTCAAATCATTATTGTACACTTTATTCAGTGTTCTATGTCAATCATATCTCAATAAAAACTGGAAGAAAAACACAACAAAACAAGACAAAATCAATCATTCATCTCCTCAACTCCAAGCAGCACTTCCTTTTCATATTTAATTTTTTTCCTAGTTGGGAACTGTATTATAATCAATGCATACTCTAAAATTTGTATTAAATCTTTTTTTTTTTTTACTAGCAATGGTGATTTAGAATTGAAGGGCTAATAAGAATAAATATTTCTCTTTCACCATAAAAAGGGAGAGAGAGAAATAAATAAATACCAGAACAAAACAGAGGCTTCCTGTACCCTGAGAGGAAGATCTTATATGAGTTAAGAGCATAATACACTCATAATGAGTCCATAGTCACCAAGCTAGTTTAAAGCTAGTCCATGGATAAAGTGATATTTCTCTTCCATTTGTCATTTTGGTTACATCTCTTTTCTTGTTCTTCTCTTTCAAGTATCTGTACAGGGGCCTGGAACAGTCTCCCATCTGTGATAGTCTCCCCAGTAACTCTCCCCTCTGTCACCCCTTGGGAGGTTTACATGGAGATGACAAGGTTCCCAAGTGTGCACAGAGTTTGGTCCTCACTGTGTCAGCCTGTTTCAAAAAACTGAACCAGTTGTTAGTGTTTAAAATTCAGGAGACTTCATATAAAATTCAGGATGCCTGACTGCTCTGGTTATCCTGGGTCTGCATTTCTCCCACAGCAACTTTTGGCTGGAGCTAAGTAGCAGATGCTCTCTTTAAACGAGGGAAAAGCTCAAGAACTCTGTAGTCTGTCTGTTTCCCATAGTCTTGTTTGCAATGAGGCTGGGCATTTAATATCAGGTTAACCTTGATGTTTTCCTTGGATTCCCAGCCTGTTTTAGTTAATCATTTTTTTTCTTCTTCCTGGACTCTTTAGATATTTCAATTTGAAACTTCTGGCTAGTAGAACCAAGTTTTAGTCGAAGCATCAAAGTTAGATAAAGTAGGACATATTTTGGATGCCCTAGAAGGCCAATATCCAGGTGTCAATTTAGAGGAGAGAAATCTAGGAGACTGCTTATCTTGTCTCAGCCTTAGACAAAAAGAATCCTGAAGGGCCACATGTGGTCTAATCCAATGTATGGAATGCAAGAGGTGGAATTAAGACCTAGCTAGTGTGCATTTGGCAAAAGAATTGCACATGCATTATCTCATTTGTTATAGCCTTTAGTGACAAGTAACAAACACACACATAGTACATAATGATCTAACAAAAAAAGAGGTTCTGTTTGTTCTACAACTGAAAAGTGTAGGAGTCAGTCTGGCTTTAGGTGTAGCTAGACCAAGAGGCTCAAATGACACAATGGACATGAGACCTCTGTCTCCATCTTTTGTTTCTACTTCCTCTGGCTCTGCTCTCAGACAACCACCTTGCATCATGGTCACAGAGCAGCCACCAGCATTTCCAGAGCTACATCCTTTCAGGTCCACATCCAACAAGAGAGATCTTTGTCCTAGTATTCCAGGAAAAGCCCAAATACATCACATCAATTCTGATTGGGACATACTGGGACTACTTTGTAGCCAGGGAAATATCAATCAGGCACCAGTGACAGATCATATACTCTACCTGAGAAATAAAAGTAGAATGAAGGGCAAGTATAATCCCTCAAATGGAAATCCATCTGTGGTTACTAGGAGAGGAGTGAATGAATGATGGATAGCACTAGTAACTAATTTCAACTGTGTCTGGGCCACTTGTTAAAAAGCAGATTCCCACCGCCCAGGTACTCTGACTCATGAGGCCCAGAAACCTTCTTATTTAATAAGATCTTGAGGGATTCTGATGCAAGATGTTATTAATTCAAACTTGGTGAAACACTTCAAGACTACAGTGCCTTGTAACAACTAAAAATAAATTCATAATTACATGCCAGGAACCATATTAAGTATTTTACAGACATTATTTCAGATAATCCTTAAACAACTCTATGAAGTAAGACAATTATTAGCTCCGCATTTGGATGAAGAAGTGAAGCTTTAGAAGTTTCATAATTTTCCCAATGACACATCAGTAATAATAAGTGGCAGAGACAGAATTCAAACCCACAAATAACTGACTGTAAACAATGTTTTTACTACTCTGTTATAATGTCTATATCTCCTTAGATTTCTGTGCTTGCCATAGATTGGAGGATGATTCATGAGTCAGAGAGTCTAATCTTGCCATTCTTTGAGATGAATAACAGCTTATTGATATTCACCAGAGTGAGTCACTGAGTTAGACAAAGTTATATCAAATATCAGTGTGTTTTTCCTTTACTGCTGTATACTATACGTGGCCTTAGGAAAGTTACATCTGTTTTCCAAACTTCAATTTCCCTTTCTGTAAAGGATTATTGATTTCATTTCATAAGGTTGACATAGGAATTAAATGAATAAGTAAAATGTTCAAGACTGTATTTATCCTCAGTAAATACTGGATATTTTTTTCCATCTGTATGTTTAACCACAAATGATCACATGATCATTTCCTTTCCTATCATTTTGTTGTTGCTACTGATTTGTTGAGAAGTATCCTTGTAAGCCGGAGAAGGCAAAGGCAACCCAGTACTCTTGCCTGGAAAATCCCATGGAGGGAGTAGCCTAGTAGGCTGCAGTCCATGGGGTCGCTGAGAGTCAGACACGACTGAGCGACTTCACTTTCACTTTTCACTTTCCTGCATTGGAGAAGGAAATTGGCAACCCACTCCTGCGTTCTTGCCTGGAGAATCCCAGGGACGGGGGAGCCTGGTGGGCTGCTGTCTATGGGGTCGCACAGAGTCGGACACGAGTGAAGCGACTTAACAGTATCATTGTAAGCTCCTCATTATCCTTAGTGTAGGCACCAACAAATTCTGGTCAGTTTGTAGTCTTCAGATGTTTGTAATGCCCGTGAGAGCTGGTATTTCAGTTTGAGTGAGGTGCTCAAGAATTGGAAAGAGAGGAGGGAGTAAATATTTATTAAGTGCCTGTTATATAAGTAGACATAGTGAAAGTGAAGTCACTCAGTCGTGTCCAACGCTTTGCGACCCCATGGACTGTAGCCTACCAGGCTCCTCCCTCCATGGGATTCTCCAGGCAAGAGTACTGTAGTGGGTTGCCATTTCCTTCTCCAGGGGATCTTCCCGACCCAGGAATCGAACCTGGGTCTCCCACATTCCAGGCAGACGCTTTAACCTCTGAGCCACCAAAGAAGCATTAAGAAACTACTTTAAATTTCTTATATTATTATTGAGGTATAATTGACACATAACATTATCTTAATTTCAGGTGGGCAATAAATGATTTGGTATTTGTATATTTTACAAAATGATCACTTCAATAAGACTAGTTAAAATTTGTCACCATAACTAGTTATAAATATTTTCTCATGGTAAGAATTTTTAAGATCTATTCTCTTAGCAACTTTCAAGTATATAATACAGTATTATTAACTATGAAGAGGGTTATGGCAACCTACTCCAGTATTCATGCCTGGAAAATCCCACAGACAGAGAAACCTGGCAGTCTATAGTCCATAGGGTCACAAAGAGTTGGACAATACTGAAGCAGCTTAGTACACTATATGACTTATTTCACTGTCAATTTTTAATGTTTTCAGGAACATTAAATGTGTTTGAAAAACATCTATAATGTGTTTCATAGTGGTTGCACCAATTTGCATTCCCACCAACAGTGCACTAATGTTGCCTTTTCTCCACATCCTCATCAACACTATGTCTTGTCTTTTTGATAATAACTATTCTAGCAGGTATGAGCTGATATGTCAGTGTGCTTTTGATTTCCACTTCCTTGATGATTAGTGATGTTGAGCACCTTTTCAGTACATGTTGGCCATTTGTATATCTTCTTTGAAAAATTTATTAAGATCCTCTATTTCATAATTGTATTGCTCATTTTCTCTTACTGGGTTGTGTGAATTCTTTATATATTTTGGATATTAACTCATCAGATATGATTTGCAGATATCATCTCTCAGATACATGATTAACAGATATTTTCTACAAATATTTTTGTATGTTACCTTCTCATTTTATTGAGGTTTCCTTTGTTGTAGAGAAACTGTTTAGTTTCATGTAATCCCACTTGTTTATTTTTGCTTTTGTGTCAAATTAAAAAAAAAAATCATTACCAATACCAGTATCAGGGACCTTACCACCTATGCTTTCTTCTAGGATTTTTTTGTTTTAATTTTTCAAAGAAGATATAAAAATAGCAAACAGGAGCTGAAAAGGTGTTCAGCATCACTAATCATCAAGGAAGTACAAACCAAAACCACACTCTCATATCAACTCCTCATCATAAGTGGACCGTATTTGTGTGGGTTTTTTCCTGGGTTTTCTACTCTGTTCCATTCATTTAAATCTGTTTTTATTCTAATATCTTACTGCTTTAATTACTACAATTTTGTAACATAGTTTGAAATAAGGGCTCATGATGTTTCCAGCATCATATTGTTGTTCTTTCTCAAGATTGCTTTGGCTATCTGAGGTCTTTTGTGGTTCCATACAAATTTTACGATTGTTCTGTTTCTGTGAAAGTGCCTTTGGGACTTTAACAGGGATTTCATTGAATCTGTAGTTTGCTTTGGGTAGTATGGACATTTTACTAATATTCTCATCTGTGAGCATAAAATATCTTTCCATTTATTGATGTTTATTCAGTTTCCTTCGTCAGTGTATTATAGCTTTCAGTGTACAGCTCTTTTACCTCCTTGGTTAAATTTATTCATAAGTATTTTATGCTTTTGTTCAGTTCAGCTCAGTTCAGTTGCTCAGCTGTGTCCGGCTCTTTGCGACCCCATGAATCGCAGCATGCCAGGCCTCCTTGTCCATCACCAACTTCTGGAGTTCACTCAGACTCATGTCAGTGATGCCATCCAGCCATCTCATCCTCTGTTGTCACCTTCTCCTCCTGCCCATAAACCCTCCCAGCATCAGGGTCTTTTCAAATGAGTCAACTGTTTGCATGGGTGGCCAAAGTATTGGAATTTCAGCTTTAACATCAGTCCTTCCAATGAACACCAAGGACTGATCTCCTTTAGGACGGACTGGTAGGATTTCCTTGCAGTCCAAGGGACTCTCGAGAGTCTTCTCCAACAACACAGTTCAAAAACATCAATTCTCTGGTGCTCATCTTTCTTCACAGTCCAACTCTCACATCCATACATGACCACTGGAGAAACCATAGCCTTGACTAGACAGACCTTAGTCGGCAAAGTAATGTCTCTGCTTTTTGATATACTATCTAGGTTGGTCATAACTTTCCTTCTAAGGAGTAAGCATCTTTTAATTTCACGGCTGCAATCACCATCTGCAGTGATTTTAGAGCCCCCAAAAATAAAGTCTGACACTGTTTCCACTGTTTCCCCATCTATTTCCCATGAAGTGATGGGACCAGATGCCAGGATCTTCATTTTCTGAATGTTGAGCTTTAAGCCAACTTTTTCACTCTCCTCTTTCACTTTCATCAAGAGGCTTTTTAGTCCCTCTTCACTTTCTGCCATAAGAGTGGTGTCATCTGCATATCTGAGGTTATTGAGATTTCTCACAACAATCTTGATTCTAGCTTGTGCTTCTTCCAGCCCAGCGTTTCTCATGATGTACTCTGCATATAAGTTAAATAAGCAGGGTGACAATATACAGCCTTGACGGACTCCTTTTCCTATTTGGAACCAGTCTGTTGTTCCATGTCCTGTTCTAACTGTTGCCTCCTGACTTACATATAGGTTTCTCAAGAGACAGGTCAGGTGGTCTGTTATTCCCATCTCTTTCAGAATTTTCCACAGTTTATTGTGATCCACACAGTCAAAGGCTTTGGCATAATCAATAAAGCAGAAATAGATGTTTTTCTGGAACTCTCTTGCTCTTTCCATGATCCAGTGGATGTTGGCAATTTGATCTTTGGTTCCTCTGCCTTTTCTAAAACCATCTTGAACATCTGGAAGTTCATGGTTCACATATTCCTGAAGCCTGGCTTGGAGAATTTTGAGCATTACTAGCGTGTGAGATGAGTGCAATTGTGCAGTAGTTTGAGCATTTTTGGCATTGCCTTTCTTTGGAATTGAATGAAAACTGACCTTTTCCAGTCCTGTGGCCACTGCTGAGTTTTCCAAATTTGCTGGCAGATTGAGTGCAGCACTTTCACAGCATCATCTTTCAGGATTTGAAACAGCTCAACTGG
>SJYT01078996.1:20527-32087 GCA_006410635.1 Cephalophus harveyi
TGTGTATGCCCAGCAGTGGGATTGCTGGGTCATAAGGCAGTTCTATTTGCAGTTTTTTAAGGAATCTCCACACTGTTCTCCATAGTGGCTGTACTAGTTTGCATTCCCACCAACAGTGTAAGAGGGTTCCCTTTTCTCCACACCCTCTCCAGCATTTATTGCTTATAGACTTTTGGATTGCAGCCATTCTGACTGGCATGAAGTGGGGGGCAGTCCTAAGATGGTGGAGGAATAGGACAGGGAGACCACTTTCTCCCCCACAAATTCATCAAAAGAACATTTAAACGCTGAGTAAATTCCACAAAACAACTTCTGAATGCCAGCAGAGGACATCAGCCACCCAGAAAAGCAGCCCATTTTTTCAAGTGGACCTTATGAAGCATTACTATGAACAAAGCTAGTGGAGATGATGGAATTCCACCTGAGCTATTTCAAATCCTGAAAGATGACGCTGTTAAAGTGTTGCACTCAACATGCCAGCAAATTTGAAAAACTCATCACTGGTCACAGGACAGGAAAAGGTCAATTTTCATTCCAATCCCAGAGAAAGGCAACACCAGAGAATGTTCTAACTTCCATGCAATTGCATTCATTTCACATGCTAGTAAGGAAATGCTATCCTTTAAAATAGGCTTCAACAGTATATTGAGAAATTCCAGATGTACATGCTGGGATCAGTCCTATTTAATTCCTGCAGAGGAACCAGAGACCAAATTTCCAACAACCATTGGATCATAGACAAAGTGGATTCTTAAATGTTACTATGTTTAAGAACCACTTGGAGAGATTGTCGAGAATGTCTGTGGTGGGGGGGATGCAGGAATTCCCCACAGACATCTCATTCAGTAGGTCTGAAGTAGGATCCAGGAGTTTACCCTTTTAACAAAGACCACAGATGCTTATGATGCAGTAATTCACCAAGCCAAACTTTGAGAAAAGCTGTTTTTATCAATGAAAATAGAAGGAAAATAAAATAATAAAGCATTCAGATAGTATAGATGAAGTTTTTCACATGCCCTCTCCACCTCACCCCTTTTCTCCTTCTCTTAAAGATTTGGCACCTACACTTCCTAGCCAAGGATGTTGCCCCATGAATTGTAGCTGCCCTTGCTTTAACCAAATTGTTCAAGTCTCTGAAATCAGATAGAGGACACCCTTACTCCACTTCTACCACACACATATTCTACTCTTGAGGGCTATTGTATTTGGTAGTGAAAGAAGTATTCTAGTGTTTGGGAAAAAGAAATTAAAAAGGTGTGAAAGACCTTGCTAAGTGAGTTGTGTTTAAAAAATATTCAAGTATTGCTCATGCTTTTGTAACATTTTTTTGTAAGCTACAAAGTGTTTTACACAATATTTTTTTCCAGGCTACCTATATTGGATAGAATGGTTTCCTCACAAATCATTGTTTGCATAGAACCTCAGATTGAGACTTTATTTGGAAGTAAGGTATTTGCAGATTTAGTTAGTTAAAATGAGGTCATAAATCTTACCATATCAAAATGGACTCCAATCCAATGACTAATGTCCTTATCAGAAAAGAAAATAGAAACACATCAATGAGATGAACGCTTAAAAGGAGAAGCACATGTGATGATGGGATAGATATATCAGCGATGTATCTACAAGAAAAAGAATACCAAAAACTGCTGGCATTCCCTGAAACTAGGAAGAGACATGGGATGGCTTCTCCTTCAGAGTCACTACCAGGAACTCATTGATTTTGTTCCTGACTCCTGACTTCTTGACTTTGGACTTCTGGCTTCTAGAACTGTGAGAGAATAAATAAGTTGTTTTAAGCTACTTGTTGTGTTAGTTGCTCAGTCATGTCTGACTCTAGTGACCCCATGGACCTTAACCCATCAGGCTCCTCTGTCCATGAAATTCTCCAGGCAAGAATCCTGGAGTGGGTAGTCATTCCCTTCTCCAGGGAATCTTCCTGACCCAGGGGTTGAACCCAGGTGTCCCACATTGCAAGCAAATTGCTACAAGGGAAGTCCTTTAAGCTACCTAGTTTGAGGTAATTTGTTACAGTAGCCCTAGAAAGAGAGTATACAACCTTCCCAGTCTTACTCACTTTATTCCGTTATGCTTATCTTCTTCTGGGAAAGCAGTCTCCACGTTTTGCCTTCCTCTATTCACCCTCCTGGAAGTGTTTTCCCTTTTCTTTCACAGTCCAAATTAAAGTTATCCCTCAAGGTCCAGTTTAAATAGGACTGATACCAAAATCTTGGCCCTCTGTGCACTGATGCCAAACACAAACACAGAGACAGAGTTATACAGGAGAAAGAACAGGTGGCTTTATTTCTTTGCCAGGCAAAGAAGGAACACAGCAGGCTCATGCTTCAAGAGCTGTGCCTCCTTTCCTGGGGAATAGGAAGAGGTTTTTACAGGCAGGACTGGTGGTCAGGGGTAGGTGACAAGGATCAAGACAGTGACAGGCTTTCATTCTTCTGATGGGTTGGCAGCAAGGTAAGTAGGAGTCTGCATTATCAACCTTCAGGTTCAAATGGTCTGGGGTCTGCATGCTTGTGGACAGCATAACAGTTCTCCTACCTGGAGGGGTTTTCAGTATCTGCAGAACAGCTCAAAGACATTGCCTTACCTTGCCCCAGGCTGCTCTCGTCTGTTTCTCTCTGGTCTTGCATCCCCTCCTTTCCCTAATTAACAACTGCTTGAATCTGCCCACTGGGACTCAGGGAAGGTCATGGAGGCTGAAGGAAGGCTGTTTCCTGTATTCAAAGAAATGGAGGACACAGAAAGTCTTTGTGCCCAGGAGACCCATGGGGCCCTGCTCAGTATCAGGACTTTTTCTATAAAACTTTCTCTTATCACTCACCTCAAAGTCAAATGTTTCAGATATTTTCTCTGAATAACTATGTAGTTGTGGTTTAGTCACTTAGTTGTGCCTGACTCTTTGCACTCTGCACACTGAATGAAGCCCACCAGGCTCCTCTGTCCATGGGATTTCCCAGGCTAGAATACTGGAATGTGTTGCCATTTCCTTCTCCAGGGGATCTTCCTGAC
Organism: Cephalophus harveyi; assembly: GCA_006410635.1. Classification (NCBI taxonomy): domain Eukaryota; kingdom Metazoa; phylum Chordata; class Mammalia; order Artiodactyla; family Bovidae; genus Cephalophus; species Cephalophus harveyi. The sequence continues at coordinate 23,555 of SJYT01078996.1, forward strand.
CCAGGGAGAGAACCCACATCTCCTGCAAGTCTCCTGAATTGCCGGCAGATTCTTTACTGCTGAGCCATGGGGAAGCCCAAATAGTAAGCACTATTTGAACAAACTATTGATTACGTAAACATTTCTTAGCATTATGACACTCTTTATTGACTTGAACTATGAGTTAAATCATAAATTGGTTATTTAAATGTTATGGCTTTGTATTTTATCTCCTCAATTAGTTTATAAATTGTGAGTAAGAGAAGTTTGGCCTTTGCCTTTAGCTCCTGGGAAGTAGCCTCTAAACCCTTGGAATATCCCGATTGATTAGAGTGTTTTTATTTACTTGGGGCCTTGGGCCAAACCTGATAATCTATGCTAACAGTTGGATGTATGATGAGGGGCCTTGGGCCACATGGTTTCAGCTTAACCTCTGGAGGGAATGGAGACTAAGCGTAGCTACATGGGTGATGACCAGGCCTCAGTAAAAACTGCAGACACCAAGGTTCAAATGAGCTTCCCTTGTTGGCAGTATTCCATGTATATTTTTCACACACTGTTGCTGGGAGAAATCGGTACCTGAATCTATGGGGAAAAGACAACTGACGCCCCAAGCCTTAGTGTCTCCTGGACTCAGTTCTATACAGCGCTTCCCTCTGCTGATTTTAATCAATATCCTTTGGTTTTATTGCATTAGTAAACTGGAAACATGAGTTTCACTGCTATCTGAGTTCAGGGAATTCTGCTAGTAAATTATTCAACTTGAGAAAGGTCTTGGGGACCTTGAACTTCCCATTAGTATGAGAATTGAGGCTAGTCTTGGGGACTTCTGACCCCTGCAAACACTAATAAAGGAAAAGGACTGGACTGTGTCACATTTATATGACATAAATAACCATAACACAGAACAGAGTTTAGTATACATCATTGAATTATTTAATTCTAGTAGCAATTTACTGTTTAATTTCTTCCCCAAACTCTCCATCCATAGCGTATCACATAAAGATGACTACTTAAACATAGGGCAGTGAAGAGGGAAAAGGGAAAGTGATTTGAGTAAATGTGCTAAGTGAAAGGAATTCTATATGATAATAATCATGACCATTTATTGAGAATATATGAAGCACCAAGTATAGCTGCTGGTCTTTCACTTGCAAAACCTCTTAATTCTCACAGCAACCAATGAAAGTTTTATTGTTTTTACCTCTTTGGCAGGTGAGAAAAACAGATACAAAACTTTTAGCTAGTAGGCATAACTAATCCACTAATATTAACCTTTGAAACAATCCTTGAATCCCTTATCTTCTTCTAGCCACCAGCCTATTCCTCTGTGCTGCCTCATAGCCAACATCACAGAAAAACTTCTCCAAGTTGATGGCATCCCACATCTCCACCTCCTTACTTCTCATATATTCCTTCACTCACTCCAACCTACTTATCTACACCTTTCTGTCACATTTGTTTTGTCAAGGTCTCCAAGTACCTTCATGTTGCTAAATCCAGCAGAAGTGCCCCTGTTTTCATTATACTACATCTCACAGTTTATCATGTCCTCCTTTTTTAAGTAGATTTTTTTCTCTTCTGACGTTTTTATGCCACTCGATGATCCTAATCAGTCTCCTTTGATGACGCCTGTTCCTTTACCTAAACTTGCTTTCCAGTGTTGGCAGGACCCAGGGCTCCCTTCGTGGCCCGATTCTTTGTGTACTGTCTCCTTAGGTGGTCTCATTCCCTCATTTGAAGACATCTATATGCTTATGATGCCTGAATCTAGAAAAGCAGCCACCCTGACATCTCCATAGTGTTCCAGGCTCAAAAATCTATGTTTCATAGCTATTGTCTAGTCAATATCATCGTGTGAAGGAGACTATAAAGTGAAGTCAAGTGAAGTCACTCAGTCGTGTCCGACTCTTTGCGACCCCATGGACTGTAGCCTACCAGGCTCCTCCCTCCATGGGATTCTCCAGGCAAGAGTACTGGAGTGGGGTGCCATTTCCTTCTCCAGGGGATCTTCCCGACCCAAGGATCGAACCCAGGTCTCCTGCATTCCCGACCCAAGGATCGAACCCAGGTCTCCTGCATTCCAAGCAGATGCTTTAACCTCTGAGCCACCAGGGAAGGAGACTACAGATATGGAAAAAGTAGAAGCTTACTCCCCTGGTGCCTCTGTGGCTTGGTGTGGCATCAAAGGAAAATGCTTTCCTGCTCTAATCATCACCCAGGATATTTATGTTCAACTACGGAAGCGACTTAGCAGCAGCAGCAGCAGAGTAGATACAAGTTTTGAGTCAACACAACTGTTTTTTAATAATTCATGTACAGTGCATCTATGTACATGCATGATATATTGAGATTTTATGGAACATTTCATAAATTTTGACTATTTAGATTCAATTAAATTTTCTACAAATCTATGTGACAGCTAAACCAAATCATCTATTTCTATCTCAGTTTTAGAATACGTCCTCTCAGTCTTCAGATTTCAACTCAAATGTCATCCCCTCATCAGGGCTTTGCCTGACCCCTACCCCACTGAACTGGGAGCCCTCCCCCACCCACCATCACCCCGTTACTCTGTATCATGTGAATTTGCTTACTTCCTTTACAGACCTTATCATATCTGTACTATTTCTGGTCGTCTGTCCATGTTTACCCTCGTCTTTCACTATTAGAGTGTGAGCTTGAAGGAATAGTTTTCTTGTCTGTCTTACTCACTACTGTACCTCAGCACCTATAGCAGCATCTGGCCCACAGCTGGCCCTCATAATTAATTTGTTCAATTAATTTGCTTTACTAAACACCTATGCCAGGGTTTGAACTTGAGTTGAACTTGGCTTCAGAACTCAAGTTCTTAAATACACTGCTTGACTAACATTTCAACTGAAGCAAGTGACAATAGACATAAAAGATGATAAATGTTGGCTTCAGTCAAGAAAGATTTCTTGGAGAAATTGTGAATGATTAGATACAGGGGAAAAAAAAAATAAAGGAGAACATTCCAGACCAGGTGAACCCATAGAACTAGAAAGAAGCTGAATCTAAGAAGTGAATGAGAAGGAAAGCTTAATTATAATTATAATGGAATTAGTGTTGAACACTCACAACATAACCTTTTGGTGGGAAAGTTTAATTCAATCCTAGCTTTTCCCAGTTTTCATGCCAAATTTAAGTTCTTTGGGGGCTGATAAAAACACATACATAGACCTAAAACCCAGTAACTTGGACTCTTATTCTTTATTAATGTTTGCTTTTTGCTATGCTGTAATAACATAGTGAATACCTGGTAGAAGGAGCAGTGGGGATTAGGTGCCAGCGTGGGGACAAGAACTGAAGAAACAAAACATTTTCACTTTGCAAATAAGTTGATTTAAGCATTCTCTTAAATGTTGTACCTTATATATTTTCATCTTGTTTCCAAGAATATGCCACTCATTTTGAAGTCTAGTGTTGTTAAATAAGAAAGCTTAATTAATATATAGGAAAAAGTGTTATTCACCTCACTCAAATGCTTAGAAAAATATACTTAGCTATGATTCACAAAGGAAGCTGAGGGCCAACTGCAAACTATAACTCCCACTCAGAGATAATGAAGCATGAAATGGCACTTTAGAATTACAATTACATTGAGAGAAAGTGCCTTAAACTAAAAAAAAAAAAAGTATTGAAATGTTAAACAAAACTACATAGAGTATGTTCTCATAGGTTATTAGCCAACAAATTGTATGTTGTTTGCATGGGTTATTTTCTTCCCAGTTTATGTGGGTCTTTGCTTTTCCTAAATGTTGTAATATTTCTTAGTAATTTCTTATAAGAACAATCCATTGATTTATGTGATTTAAAATTATTTTCAGAAAGAAATGTACCTCAGCCTAGAGTTTCATTACATCAGGTAGCTATTGTGGTCAATTTCTAAATATATGTTCCTTTGAATTCCCCTCACAAAACATTTCAGACATCTCTGCTTCTTGAATTGCTATGTATTTTTTATGTTTTCATTTGAATTTGTTTATTTTCTATCCTATCACTAATGTGAAAACTTCAGCTGTTCCTTAACTTTTCCCAAATAGTAATAAATTTTCTCATGATCCAATAAGTATATGATTCATATATACAAAGCCCAAAGGAACTATTCATAGCCCCTGATATTGTTATTCAAGAAATAAAGAATAAAGTATCTTTATTCAAATGTTTTATTTAACTCCTAAGTTTATCATGATAAGCCTACAAACTAATATTATTCTTATTCTTCTTGATGTTGCTGTTATGATTATATAAAATTACCCATATCCATTCATGAATTTTGCTGATTTAAAAAATGCATGAGAATAATGTATTTTGGATAGTAAAATATTTAAAAAATTAATAGTGATTTTATTTTTCTCCCTAAATAACAGGAAATGCTTCCAGTTATTTTTTAGAGCAGGCCATTTGGTACAGATAATGTTGCTATAGCAACTTTAGAACAAGCTTAATTTGGGCCACAGTGAGTGCACCCACTTGTTTTAAATTCATCATTCAGTCTAATCTAGCATTTACATGAAGAATTCCATTTACAAATTCTGCAGCAAGAGTGCCAATTTGGAAAGTTGTTTAGGGATACTATGCCTCATATTTTCACTTGCAGTCATGCCATTTATTAAGAGCTTATAACACAGTACCAAGAGCTCTAATATTTATTAGTAATGTGCTTAGTTGCTCAGTCATGTCTGACTCTTTGAGACTCCAAGGACTGTAGCCCGCTGTGCTCCTCTGTCCATGGGGATTCTCCAGGCAAGAGTACTGGAGTGGGCTGCCATGCCCTCTGCCAGGGGATCTTCCCAACCCAGGGACTGAACCCAGGTCTCCCTCATTACTGGTAGATTCTTTACCATCTGAGCCACGAAGAAAGCCCAGTGTTTATTAAGGAAAAAATAAAACCTTTCTCCAATTTTACTCAAGATTAGAAGCTTTGAAGATCTTTTTAACCTTAGCAGATCTCTGAAAATATTTTGACACTAAAATACATTTTACTTTCTAGTGTTAAGCCTTATAAAATCTTGGAAAAGAGATTTTATTGTAATTGCTTGGAGAAAGAAATTTTAGCTTACTCTTCATTAGCTTATTTCTACTGTTATGATACCATGTAGGTATAAGAATCTTGACAGGATTTACACACATTTAGGATCAAGATGTCTTCAGATGAGGACACAGGGGCTTCCCAATTCTAGGAAAGTGTGCTGAATGCAATGGTCTTTAGATTTCAATCTTATAAAAAGCTAAAGCCTTTAACTTATGATGCCAAGTAACATTCATTCTTTGTTACAAATGAGGTATGGCCTTTGAGATAGCAAATATCTTCACTCCCTTTACCTCTTCTTGGAATTTATTTCCTGTGCTATTATGTTAGGATTCAACTCAAATATTAGGCTATCTACCAAACCTTTCCTGATTTGCACTGCTGAATTACCCTCTTGTCCAGAACATTGGGTCCAGACTGGGCTCTGCTATTTTACATCTTATTTGCATATTTCTCATTACTAGGTGTAGAGTTCCACAAGGAACACTTGCTTCAGCTTAGTGTCTTCTTTCACCAAAACCAAAACAAATTCAACAAACATTTGTTCTATTGAGTCAACACAGGGCTATTGACCACTTATCAACCATAATAAATAAGTGTTCTGGACTTACTAATTTTCATTTGGGACAATCTATCCTGTAATGATATGTGAGAGACTAAAGCAGTAAATGGGATGGATAATTCTATACTTTTGCCTCCCAAGAACTTTGAAGATTAATGAGATGACAACACAGTTCCATTTGATACAAAAGGAAGGTGATGAAACTTCAGTAGAAAAGTAGAAATACGTTTTGTTTAAACACTGAAAATTTTATAAGTTTGGAATTTCCCTTACTAGAGTCCCAGAATAGTCTTTCTGCTATTTTAGGGGCTTGCACATCTGTTTCAAAAATTAATCCCAGGTCAGGATTCTCCCTAACCTATATGAGGTAAATAAGTAATTGTTCTTTTTTTTTTAAGCTCTACAGAAAATAGATACTTTCTCATCTTTATGGGAACATCATCCATTGCTTCATGTGCTAGTCACTCAGTTATGTCTGACTCTTTGCAACCCCATGGACTGGAGTCCACCAGGCTCCAAAGTCTGTGGAATTCTCCAGGCAAGAATACTGCAGTAGGTTACTATTCCCTTCTCCAGGAGATCTTACCAACCCAGGTATCGAACCTGGGTCCCTGCATTGCAGGTGAATTCTTTACCAGCTGAGCCACCAGGAAAGCCCCTGGTGTATGCAAATAAATAAAAAAAAAACTAGAATGTAACACATAGAAAGTATATTAATTATTTAACATATATTGATCACTTATCGTATTCCAGACACCACTCTAAACATGTTCAATGTTATCATATTAAGCATGTTCCAATCATGTGATTCTCAGTGTGATTGTGTTTTTTACCAGTTCATTGCCTTCTCGACTCAAAATCTCCCCTTCATTCCCTGTTCTGAAAAAAAATAGAGCTGAACCCTTTAAATATTTTTTCTTTGCAAAGTGGCACAAGATTAAGCATTCAATGGAGCTGGGGGCCACTCAGAGAAGAAATGATGTTTCTGTTCCTGCGTCTAGGGTGCTCGCTTTGCCTTGCTCCTTCAGTGAGCACGCTTCCGGCGTCTGACCCCTGCCATGTGCAGCAGCTCACAGGCCCAGTGGCCAGAATCTTCCCCCAAGACCCCCGAGACTTATCTTCACAGCCAAGCACGATGGTGGAAGCATCTCCCTAGGAATGACTTCCCCGGTACCTTCTCAGGCCACTGTGCAGCCCACACGTTCCATTGTTCTACCCTGGGTGCTGTATCTCAGCCGTCAAGTAGTAACTGCTCCTTAGGAACTGTTGTTGCTGTATTCTGTAGAGTTCTCTTTACTTCTTGCTAGCCAATCCTCTGTTACCTCCAACCCCCTGTAAGGTTAATAAACCTTGTTCAAATATTTGTGAGGTTTCTGTCTCGTGCCTGCAATCTCACTAACACAGTGCCTTCATGAGGTAGCAACTTGTAAGCCTATTTTATTGATAGAAACAGGCTAAGAGAATAACTTTTCCAATATCATATAGGTAATAAGTGGAAGAATTGAGATTGAATCGTTTTTTTTTTTTTTTTTTTGGCTTCATAGCTCAAATACTTAGCCATTTATGACCAAAAATAATTACAAATAGCTTCTCGTTTTATTCTCAGAAATGTCCCAGTTTGTCTGATAAATTACATAGCTACCCTAATTAAACTATTTCTCATTTTGTTTAAATCAGCAATTTTCAAGCCTTAACCTCATGACTTAAATGAGAATGAAAATCACATGCATGTCACATTCTCTGTTCAGTTCCTTTAACCTCTTTCTCTCACACTCAAGAAAGCACATGCCAAGACAAATTCTAGAATGTGAATAAAGAGATAACATTGAATCAACTCAAATTTATTATAAAGGCAATTCTTCCACATATTTTGGTATTTTGTCAACTGTGTGTGTGTGTGTGTGTGTGTGTGTGTGTGTGTGTGTGTGTGTGTGTGTTAGTCACTTCAGTCATGCCCGACTCTTTGCAACTGCATAGACTGTTGCCTGCCAGGCTCCTCTGTCCATGGAATTCTCCAGGCAGAAATACTGGAGTGGGTTGTCATTGCCTTCTCCAAAGGATCTTCCCAACCAGGAGATTGAATCCTGGTCTCCTACACTGCAGACAGATTCTTTACTGTCTGAGCCGTCAGGGAAGCCCTATTTTGTCTACTATCAGTAATTAATTCTTTATGATATATTACAGCTGATCGAGACACAATATGGGTTATTCTAACCCATTCACTAAGGAAACGTCCTCATATGTAAGCTAAAGCTCTTCAATTGCTTTGTGTAATATACAATGAATTATGTATAATATATGAATTGTTAATAATATATATGTATGCTTTATTAATATGCAAAGTGAATTGCTTTATTAGTATACTTTAAAAAGAGTTGATTACTCCAAGAGTGCCAAGTTATATCTCAAGCAGGACAATTGCTTTGAAGCTTTATTGCTGTTCTGAATATTAACTTTATACATGTAAATAACTCAAGAGTAGGGACTCTAGATAGCAAACACACATGAAACTGTGCATCTCACCAAGAAACTAAAAGAAATCTGACCGACCCTTGCTTTTCCATCTTCAGATAAACTACTAACATTTTTCCCTATAAGCCAGGAATGAAGAATCGTTATCTAAGAATTTTCAAAGCTTTCCTAAGGCTATAAAACACAGTTTTTTTCTTCCAAGTTACATCTGATGACAAATATTTGAACACCACTGAAGCTATAGTTCCCTTCCCAAAGTTTAGAGACCAGAAGGTTCAGAAAAGGGATTAAATGTGTGGTAAAAGCAGAGACATTACTTTGCCAACAAAGGTCCGTCTAGTCAAGGCTATGGTTTTTCTTGTAGTCATGTATGGATGTGAGAGTTGGACTGTGAAGAAGGCTGAGCACTGAAGAATTGATGCTTTTGAACTGTGGTGTTGGAGAAGACTCTTGAGAGTCCCTTG
>SJYT01079000.1:0-11668 GCA_006410635.1 Cephalophus harveyi
ATCAACCACAAAAAGACTATATACGGCGTTTGCTTTAAAAATATTGTCTCTTTTTTTGAAAATAGTAGTTTATAAATATAAAAATTAAAATTAAAGGAGAAATAGAGGACTTAAAAATTTTAAAAAAGTTTAAAAAAAGAAAAAGAAAAGAAGAAAAAACAATCACACAACAACATAAAAAAAAAGTAGGAATGATCATAAAAATAGTAAAGATATATTTGGCCCTTTTTCTGGTGTTGTAGGTAGTGTGGGGTCACTTCCAAGGTGGTTCCCTCTGTTTAACTTCTGTTTGCTGATCTCTTCAGTGTCTGATTTCTGCCCTGACACAGATGGGGCGGTGGTGGACACTTTTTTTTTTTTTTTTTTTCGGCTCACTTGTTCAGTCGTGCTGTGGGGAGGGAGCAATGCTGCAAAGAAATAGCATTGGTGTGTGCTCGCAGTGTCTCAGCCCCACTGGGCCTGCCCCTGCTCGTGGCACACACCACTCAGGCTCTATGTTGCTCTGCCAGGAACCATCTGAGGCCGGCCCTAGGCTGCATGCACCTCCCCGGTCTAAGCCGCTCAGGTTTGGTGCTCAGGTAGCCCTCCGAGGCGCAGATTCCGTTGGGCCTCCCAGGTCCGAGTAGCTCAGGTGTTTGGCGAGCGAAGTTCCTGCGACTAATCACCTTTCCTGTCTCTGCTGCTCAGTTTTCTGGGAATACTGCTGGCATTCCTTCTCAGGCAGTTGTTGACTGTCCAGAACCCCCAGAAGTCTTAGTTAGCAAAGAAGCCTGCTTACATTTTGGTAGGTAATGTCTCTCTTGGGCTGCGATTGCCCCCTTCTGGCCCTTATGGCTCTGGCTGCCTGTCACCAGCGGGGGATGGTCTGCAGCCAGCTATTTCTGTTTTGTCCTTTGTTCTGTGTGTGATCTTGGCAGTGTCTTATGTTCGAGCTTTTCGTGTGGTAGCTATCCCACAGTCTGGTTTGCTAGCCCAAGTTAGTTCACTCTGGGTAAGCACAGGATGTTTCAGTCCGCTTCTTAAAAATCACTGCAGCCCGTGCCTCCTGTGCCTCCCTGCCCAGCCCCCACTTGCTAGTGGTGGATGCAAGTGTCTGCACTGCTTCTCCGCTGGGGGAGTTACTGTTGGGCTTGTAATCTGTTGGTTTTAATTATTTATTTTTCCTTCCTGCTATGTTGCCCTCTGTGCTTCCAAGGCTCACCACAGGCTCGGCAGTGAGAGTGTTTCCTAGTGTTTGGAAACCTCTCTTCTTAATATTCCCTTCCCAGGATGGAACTTTCTTCCCAGGACGGAGCTCCCTCCCTACCTCCTTTGTCTCTTTTTTCATATTTTATATATTTTCCTATCTGTTTTTGAAGACAATGATCTGCTTTTCTGGGTGCCTGATGTCCTCTGTCAGCATTCAGAAGTTGTTTTGTGGAGTTTACTCAGCGTTAAAATGTTCTTTTGATGAATTTGTGAGGGAGAAAGTGGTCTCCCCATCCTATTCCTCTGCCATCTTCCAAGCTCCTCCAGAGCTTTACTTCTTTTCCAATTCGGATTCCTTTTATTTCTTTTTCTGCTCTGATTGCTATGGCCAAAATTTCCAGAACTATGTTGAATCGTAGTGGTGAAAGTGGGCACCCTTGTCTTGTTCCTGACTTTAGGGGAAATGCTTTCAATTTTTCACTATTGAGGGTAATGATTGCTGTGGGCTTGTCATAAATAGCTTTTATTATGTTGAGGTATGTTCCTTCTATTCCTGCTTTCTGGAGAGTCTTCATCATAAATGAATGTTAATTTTTGTCAAAGGCTTTCTCTGCATCTATTGAGATAATCATATGGCTTTTATTTTTCAATTTGTTAATGTGGTGTATTACATCGATTGATTTGTGGATATTGAAGAATCCTTGCATCCCTGGGATAGAGCCCACTTGGTCATGGTGTATGATCTTTTTCATATGTTGTTGGATTTGATTGCTAGAATTTTGTTAAGGATTTTTGCATCTATGTTCATCAGTGATACTGGCCTGTAGTTTTCTTTCTTTCTTTTTTTTTTGGTGGCGTCTTTGTCAGGTTTTAGTATTTAGGGTAATGGTGGCCTCATAGAATGAGTTTGGAAGTTTAACTTCCTCTGCAATTTTCTGGAAGAGTTTGAGTAGGATAGGTGTTAACTCTTCTCTAAATTTTTGGTAGAATACAGCTGTGAAGCTGTCTGGACCTGGGCTTTTGTTTGCTGGAAGATTTCTGATTATAGTTTCAATTGAAGCAATAAATGCCAGAGAGGGTGTGGAGAAAAGGGAATACTTTTACACTGTTGGTGGGAAGGCAAACTAGTACAGCCACTATGGAGAACAGTGTGGAGATTCCTTAAAATCTGGAAATAGAACTGCCTTATGACCCAGCCATACCACTGCTGGGCATACACACCGAGGAAATCGGAATTGAAAGCACGTGGACCCCAATGTTCATCCCAGCACTGTTTCTAATAGCCAGGACATGGAAGCAACATAGATGTCCATCAGCAGATGAATGGATAAGAAAGCTATGGTACATATACACAATGGAGTATTACTCAGCCATTAAAAAGAATACATTTGAATCAGTTCTAATAAGGTGGATGAAACTGGAGCTGATTATACAGAGTGAAGTAAGCCAGAAAGAAAAACACCAATACAGTATACTAATGCATATATATGAAATTTAGAAAGATAATAACGATAACCCTGTATGTGAGACAGCAAAAGAGACACAGATATATAGAACAGTCTTTTGGACTCTGTGGGAGACGGCAAGGGTGGGATGATTTGGGAGAATGGCATTGAAACATGTATAATGTATATGAAATGAATTGGCAGTCCAGGTTTGATGCATGATATTGGTAGCTTGGGGCTGGTGCCTGAGATGAACCAGAGGGATGGTATGGGGAGGGAGGAAGGAAGGGGGTTCAGGATGGGGAACACGTGTATATCTGTGGTGGATTCATGTTGATGTATGGCAAAACCAATACAATATTGTAAAGTAATTAACCTCCAATTAAAATAAATCAATTTATATAATAAATAAATAAATAAATACATTTAAAAAAGGAAATATATTATCTTTTTTAAGAAAGTGGAAAACTTTATCCATAGAGCATTGTTTACAAGTATATAGATACACTGTGGTTCTTAGGTTTATTTTCCAGGGCATATTTACCCATAACTTGACATCAAAATTGGGTACAGGCATACTTGGGCTTCCAAGGTGGCACTAGTATCAATTGGTAGAACTACTTATAAAAAGTATTTCACCATATCTTATAAAACTGGACATATGCACACCAACATGCACCCTATGAACCCACTTACCAATGCAGGAGATATAAGAGATGCGAGTTCTGATCCCTGAGCCAGGAATATTCCCCTGGAGGAGGGCATGGTAACTCATTCCAGTGTTCTTTCCTGGAGAATCCCATGGACAGAGGGGCCTAGTTGGCTTCAGTCCATGGGATTGCAAAGAGTCGAACACAACTGAGGCGACCAAGCACACATGCATCCTGGACAGATCCAGGTTACACAGTGAACAAAATAACCCCTAACACTGTAGATTGCCTTAGTTTCACTGATTTAATAGAAAATCCTGACCTTGGCAAGCTCATAATTATAAAAGATGTCTACTTACTTTTAATATTTTCTTTTGGCACAGTAGGGGCAATATAATTTTGTATATTCACTTCCTTTTAAGCAAAAGTCATAATTTAGAAGCAATGACAGTTTTATAACAAATGGCCCTCAGTAAACATTTCTGGAGTGTGAAATTAGCAAGTTTTTGGAGTGATGTTAACAGCAATTTGAGTTACTAATACAATATAAGCCAATTTCACCATATAAAAAAAATTTCCTTGTGAGATATAAACATCACCTGTTTTCTAGAAAAAAATATTAAAGATAACAGTACACCAAAATTACTAGTGTTATAGCTGAGCTTTATATAAAATGCTTTCAAATTTAAATGTAATTCCCCTGTATCCCAGTAAAGACCACATTTCTGGAGTGTCTATCACTTGCATTAGAGTGTCAAGGAACTGTTTTCATGGCCCTAGAATACTGACTCTGGTTATGCCTTAAAAGCACATTTGCAAAATGTTGATTTTAACATAAACCTCAGTTTCAACTTAAGTAGGTTACAATTTCTAATATCACCTAAATACAATATACTGGCCTAACAGAATGTCTTACTTCTTGACATTGGCCGTAATTACATAGGTAATCAATCTGTGATAAATCAAGGCATACATCTGTACTTTTCTATATATAAACTATTTCCCATTATAAAGGCTAAAAAAAAAAATCATGTATACTATCATGTAAGAATGAAGCACCAGCCTATGTTCGGTACAGGATACAGGACGCTTGGGGCTGGTACATGGGGATGATCCAGAGAGAGGATATGGGGTGGGATGTGGGAGGGGGATTCAGGATTGGGATCTCATATACACCCATGGTGGATTCATGTCAATGTATGGCAAAACCAATAAGGTATTGTAAAGTAAAATAATAGCTGTGAAAAGAAAAGAGGCGAAAGCAAAGGAGAAAAGGAAAGATATAGGTATCTGAATGCAGAGTTCCAAAGAATAGCAAGAAGAGATAAGAAAGCCTTCTTCAGTGATAGGCCTGGCGTGCTGTGATTCATGGGGTCACAAAGAGTCAGACATGACTGAGTGACTGAACTGAACTGAACTGAACTGAAAGTAAAATAAAGTAAAAATTAAAAAAAAAAAATCATTGGATCACCTTGGCACATATGTTAAAAAGTAAACTGACCAAATATATGTGGGTTTCTTTCTAGACAGTGTTCTGTTACACTGGTCTCCATCTACATGTCTGCTTTGATGACTTCTCAGTTCAGTTCAGTCACTAGGTCGTGTCCGACTCTGCGACCCCATGAATCACAGCACGCCAGGCCTCCCTGTTCATCACCATTTCTCGGAATTCACTCAGACTCACGTCCATCGAGTCCGTGATGCCATCCAGCCATCTCATCCTCGGTCGTCCCCTTCTCCTCCTGCCCCCAATGGCATTGAAACATGTATAATGTATATGAAATGAATTGGCAGTCCAGGTTTGATGCATGATATTGGTAGCTTGGGGCTGGTGCCTGAGATGAACCAGAGGGATGGTATGGGGAGGGAGGAAGGAAGGGGGTTCAGGATGGGGAACACGTGTATATCTGTGGTGGATTCATGTTGATGTATGGCAAAACCAATACAATATTGTAAAGTAATTAACCTCCAATTAAAATAAATCAATTTATATAATAAATAAATAAATAAATACATTTAAAAAAGGAAATATATTATCTTTTTTAAGAAAGTGGAAAACTTTATCCATAGAGCATTGTTTACAAGTATATAGATACACTGTGGTTCTTAGGTTTATTTTCCAGGGCATATTTACCCATAACTTGACATCAAAATTGGGTACAGGCATACTTGGGCTTCCAAGGTGGCACTAGTATCAATTGGTAGAACTACTTATAAAAAGTATTTCACCATATCTTATAAAACTGGACATATGCACACCAACATGCACCCTATGAACCCACTTACCAATGCAGGAGATATAAGAGATGCGAGTTCTGATCCCTGAGCCAGGAATATTCCCCTGGAGGAGGGCATGGTAACTCATTCCAGTGTTCTTTCCTGGAGAATCCCATGGACAGAGGGGCCTAGTTGGCTTCAGTCCATGGGGTTGCAAAGAGTCGAACACAACTGAGGCGACCAAGCACACATGCATCCTGGACAGATCCAGGTTACACAGTGAACAAAATAACCCCTAACACTGTAGATTGCCTTAGTTTCACTGATTTAATAGAAAATCCTGACCTTGGCAAGCTCATAATTATAAAAGATGTCTACTTACTTTTAATATTTTCTTTTGGCACAGTAGGGGCAATATAATTTTGTATATTCACTTCCTTTTAAGCAAAAGTCATAATTTAGAAGCAATGACAGTTTTATAACAAATGGCCCTCAGTAAACATTTCTGGAGTGTGAAATTAGCAAGTTTTTGGAGTGATGTTAACAGCAATTTGAGTTACTAATACAATATAAGCCAATTTCACCATATAAAAAAAATTTCCTTGTGAGATATAAACATCACCTGTTTTCTAGAAAAAAATATTAAAGATAANTAGAAGCAATGACAGTTTTATAACAAATGGCCCTCAGTAAACATTTCTGGAGTGTGAAATTAGCAAGTTTTTGGAGTGATGTTAACAGCAATTTGAGTTACTAATACAATATAAGCCAATTTCACCATATAAAAAAAATTTCCTTGTGAGATATAAACATCACCTGTTTTCTAGAAAAAAATATTAAAGATAACAGTACACCAAAATTACTAGTGTTATAGCTGAGCTTTATATAAAATGCTTTCAAATTTAAATGTAATTCCCCTGTATCCCAGTAAAGACCACATTTCTGGAGTGTCTATCACTTGCATTAGAGTGTCAAGGAACTGTTTTCATGGCCCTAGAATACTGACTCTGGTTATGCCTTAAAAGCACATTTGCAAAATGTTGATTTTAACATAAACCTCAGTTTCAACTTAAGTAGGTTACAATTTCTAATATCACCTAAATACAATATACTGGCCTAACAGAATGTCTTACTTCTTGACATTGGCCGTAATTACATAGGTAATCAATCTGTGATAAATCAAGGCATACATCTGTACTTTTCTATATATAAACTATTTCCCATTATAAAGGCTAAAAAAAAAAATCATGTATACTATCATGTAAGAATGAAGCACCAGCCTATGTTCGGTACAGGATACAGGACGCTTGGGGCTGGTACATGGGGATGATCCAGAGAGAGGATATGGGGTGGGATGTGGGAGGGGGATTCAGGATTGGGATCTCATATACACCCATGGTGGATTCATGTCAATGTATGGCAAAACCAATAAGGTATTGTAAAGTAAAATAATAGCTGTGAAAAGAAAAGAGGCGAAAGCAAAGGAGAAAAGGAAAGATATAGGTATCTGAATGCAGAGTTCCAAAGAATAGCAAGAAGAGATAAGAAAGCCTTCTTCAGTGATCAATGCAAAGAAATAGAGGAAAAGAACAGAATGGGAAAGACTAGAGATCTCTTCAAGAAAATTAGAGATACCAAGGGAACATTTCATGCAAGGATGGGCTCGATAAAGGACAGAAATGGTCTGGACCTAACAGAAGCAGAAGATATTAAGAAGAGTTCTTCCATGTATTCTTGCCACCTCTTCTTAATATCTTCTGCTTCTGTTAGGTCCAGACCATTTCTGTCCTTTATCGAGCCCATCCTTGCATGAAATGTTCCCTTGGTATCTCTAATTTTCTTGAAGAGATCTCTAGTCTTTCCCATTCTGTTCTTTTCCTCTATTTCTTTGCACTGATTGCTGAAGAAGGCTTTCTTATCTCTTCTTGCTATTCTTTGGAACTCTGCATTCAGATGCCTATATCTTTCCTTTTCTCCTTTGCTTTTCACCTCTCTTCTTTTCACAGCTATTTGTAAGGCCTCCCCAGACAGCCATTTTGCTTCTTTGCATTTCTTTTCCACGGGGATGGTCTTGATCCCTGTCTCCCATACAATGTCATGAACCTCATCCCATAGTTCATCAGGCACTCTATCTATCAGATCTAGGCCCTTAAATCTATTTCTCACTTCCACTGGATAATCATAAGGGATTTGATTTAGGTCATACCTGAATGGTCTAGCGGTTTTCCCTACTTTCTTCAATTTAAGTGTGAATTTAGTAATAAGGAGTTCATGATGTTAGTCACAGCCAGCTCTTGGTCTTGCTCTTGTTGACTGTATAGAGCTTTTCCATGTTTGGCTGCATAGAATATAATCAATCTTATTTTGGTGTTGACCATCTGGTGATGTCCATCTGTAGAGTCTTCTCTTGTGTTGTTGGAAGAGGCTGTTTGCTATGACCAGTGCATTTTCTTTGCAAAACTCTGTTAGTCTTTGCCCTGCTTCATTCCCCATTCCAAGGCCAAATTTGCCTGTTACTCCAGGTGTTTCTTGACTTCCTACTTTAGCATTCCAGTCCCCTATAATGAAAAGGACATCTTTTTTGGGTGTTAGTTCTAAAAGGTCTTGTAGGTCTTCATAAAACCGTTCAATTTCAGCCTTCTTCAGCATTACTGATTGGGGCATAGACTTGGATAACTGTGATATTGAATGGTTTGCCTTGGAGATGAACAGAGATCATTCTGTCATTTTTGAGATTGCATCCAAGTACTGCACTTCGGACACCTTTGTTGACCATGATGGCTACTCCATTTCTTCTGAGGGATTCCTGCCCACAGTAGTAGATATAATGGTCATCTGAGTTAAATTCACCCATTTCAGTCCATTTTAGTTCGCTGATTCCTAGATTGCCAGCGTTCATCCTTGCCATCTCTTGTAGCACACTCTTTTGCTTTACCATCAATCTTAAAATCAGGCAGTGTTTGTAAGTCTGCACACTTTGTGTGTGGGTGTTTTCCAGAACTGTTTGATCTATTCCAGTTCCTTTGTACTTCAATATATTTTAGAATTAGCTGTCAATGACTGCAAAATGCCTGCTGGGATTTTTATTGGGATTATGTTGCATTCTTGGGATCTTATTTTTGTGTCTCCCAATTCATGTGACAGAGCCCCATTTACTTAGTTTTTTTTTTTTTTTTAATGTAAGTTCAGCTATGTTGGGTAGCTTTCAGCATACAGATCTTTTATATATTCTGTCAAGTTTCTCTCTATATATTTTATGCTTATTGTGATATTTTAAACAGCATTTTTTCCTCTCTTTATTTTCCACTGTTTGTCACTAGTACATGGAAATACAATTGATTTTCATAAGTTCACCTTTCCTTCATGAACCATTTAAATTCATCAGTTCAGTTCAGTCTCTCTGTTGTGTCTGACTCTGGGTAACCCCATGGACTGCAGCACGCCAGGCTTCCCTGTCCATCCCCATCTACTGCAGCTTACTCAAACTTATGTCCATCGAGTTTGTGATACCACCCAACCATCTCATCCTCTGTCGTCCCCTTCTACTCCCGCCTTCTATCTCTCTCAGCTTCAGGGTCTTTTCCAATGAGTCAGTTCTTCACATCAGGTGGCCAAATTATTGGAGCTTCAGCTTCAACATCAGTCCTTCCAGTGAATATTCGGGACTGATTTCCTTTAGGACTGACTGGTTTGAATTCCTTGCCATCGAAGGGACTTTCAAGAGTCTTATACAACACCGCGTTTAAATTTGTGGTTTGAAAAGTCTACAAACAATAAATGCTGGAGAGGGGGTGGAGAAAAGGGAACCTTGTTAAACTGTTGGTGGGAATGCAAAATAGTACTGCTATAATACCCAGCAATACCACTGTTGGGCATACACCCCGAGGAAACCAGAATTGAAAGAGACACGTATACCCCAATGTCCAACATAGCACTGTTTATAATAGCCAGGACATGGAAGCAACCTAGATGTCCTTTGGAAGACGAATGGATAAGAAAGCTGTGGTACATATACACAATGGAATATTCAGTTTAGCTCAGTCACCCAGTTGTGTCCGACTCTTTGTGATCCCATGAACCGCAGCACACCAGGCCTCCCTGTCCATCACCAACTCCTGGAGTTTACCCAAATTCATGTCCACTGAATCGGTGATGCCATCCAACCATCTCATCTTCTGTTGTCCCCTTCTCCTCCTGCCTTCAAGCTTTCTCAGCATCAGGGTCTTTTCAAATGAGTCAGCTCTTCACATCAGGTGGCCAAAGTACTGGGGTTGGAGCTTCAACATCAGTCCTTCCAATGACAACCCAGGACTGATCTCCTTTAGGATGGACAGGATGGATCTCCTTGCAGTCCAAGAGACTCTCAAGAGTCTTCTCCAACACCACTGTTCAAAAGCCTCAATTCTTCAATGCTCAACTTTCTTTATAGTCCAACTCTTACATCCATACATGACTACTGGAAAAACCATAGCCTTGACTAGACGGACCTTAGTTGGCAAAGTAATGTCTCTGGTTTTTAATATGCTGTCTAGGTTGGTCATAACTTTTCTTCCAAGGAGTAAGCGTCTTTTAATTTCATGGCTGCAATCACCATCTGCAGTGATTCTGGAACCCCCCAAAATAAAGTCAGCCACTCTTTCCACTGTTTCCCCATCTATTTCCCATGAAGTGATTGGACCAGATGCCACGATTTTAGTTTTATGAATGTTGAGTTTTAAGCTAACTTTTTCACTCTCTTCTTTTACTTTCATCAAGAGGCTTTTTGTTTCTTCTTCACTTTCTGCCATAAGGGTGGTGTCATCTGCATGTCTGAGGTTATTGATATTTCTCCTGACAATCTTGATTCCAGCTTATGTTTCTTCCAGTCCAGCGTTTCTCATGATGTACTCTGCATATAAGTTAAATAAGCAGGGTGACAACACACAGCCTTGACGTACTCCTTTTCCTCTTTGGAACCAGGCTGTTGTTCCATGTCCAGTTCTAATTGTTGCTTCCTGACCTGCATACAGATTTCTCAAGAGACAGGTTAGGTGATCTGGTATTCCCATCTCTCTCAGAATTTTCCACAGTTTATTGTGATCCACATAGTCAAAGGCTTTGACATAGTCAATAAAGTAGAAATAGATGCTTTTCTGGAACTCTCTTGCCTTTTCCATGATCCGGCAGATGTTGGCAATTTGATCTCTGGTTCCTCTGCCTTTTCTAAAATCAGCTTGAACATCTGGAAGTTCATGGTTCACATATTGCTGAAGCCTGGCTTAGAGAATTTTGAGCATTACTTTACTAGCGTGTGGGTTGAGTGAAATTGTGTGATAGTTTGAGCATTCTTTGGCATTGCTTTTCTTCGGGATAGGAATGAAAACTGACCATTTCCAGGCCTGTGGCCACTACTGTGTTTTCCAAATTTGCTGGCAGATTGAGTGCAGCACTTTCACAGCATCATCTTTTAGGATTTGAAATAGCTCAACTGGAATTCCATAGCCTCCACTAGCTTTGTTCATAGTGATGCTTCCTAAGGCCACTTGACTTCACATTCCAGGATGTTTTGCTCTGAGTGATCACACTATCATGAGTATCTTGGTTGTGAAGATCTTTTTTGTACAGTTCTTCTGTGTATTCTTGCCACCTCTTCTTAATATATTCTTCTTCTGTTAGGTCCATACCATTTCTGTTGTTTATTGAGCCCATCTTTACCTGAAATATTCCCTTGATATCTCTATTTTTCTTGAAGAGATCTCCAGTCTTTCCCATTCTATTGTTTTCCTCTACTTATTTGCAGTAACAAGGGGAGATAAGGAGGCCTTCCTCAGCAATCAATGCAAATAGATAAAATGGAATATTATTCAAAATAATACATTTAAATCAGTTCTAATGAGCTGGATGAAACTGGAGCCTATTATACAGAGTGAAGCAAGTCAGAAAGAAAAACAGTATCAGTTCAGTTCAGTTCACTCGCTCAGTCGTGTCCGACTCTTTGCGACCCGATGAATAGCAGCACACCAGGCCTCCCTGTCCATTACCATCACTCAGAGTTCACTCAGACTCACGTCCATCGAGTCCGTGATGCCATCCAGCCATCTCATCCTCGGTCGTCCCCTTCTCCTCCTGCCCCCAATCCCTCCCAGCATCAGAGTCTTTTCCAATGAGTCAACTCTTCGCATGAGGTGG